>RJWM01016065.1:0-45361 GCA_004363535.1 Dasyprocta punctata | reverse complement strand
GTTTGGGTTTTGATCATAAACTCTCTGCCTATACCCATGTCTTCAAGATTTCTACCTACTTTGCCTTCCAGTAGACTTATTGTTTCTGTTTTAGATCTTTGATCCATTTTGACTTTAGTTTAGTGTGTGGTGATAGACATGGGTCTAGGTTTAGTCTTCAGCATGCAGAGAGTCAGTTTTTCCAGCAACATTTATTAAAGAGGCTTTCTTCCAGTAAACATGTTTGGCCCCTTTGTCAAAGACAAGGTGGCTGAGTGTGTTTGTAGTTGTGTCTGCATCTTCTAATCTGCTTCACTGATCCTCAGGTCTGTTTTTTTGCCAGTACCGTGCTGATTTTATCACAGTAGCTTTGTAGTATAATTTTGAAGCATATGCATAATCAATTCTAAGCGTAGAATTGCATCATACTCTGGTCTTTCTCTGAAATGAGTTTTGTACAAAAGTAAAGAACATAATCACTCTGGAGACTGACCCATGATTGCAATCAATATCTGGAAGCAGAGAAAAACATTCATTCTCTCTAGATTTTAAAATCATGATCTCAAACTTCCTTTCCTGAGTCAAATTGTTTTCAATTTCCAACATCTAGCCAAAAACACAATCAAAACCAAACATATAGGTAATTTGCACTGTAGTAGTGATAAAATTTTTGTGCTTCTGGATTTATATTGGAATTGATTGGAAGGTCAAATGACAAGGCAAAGTTTATTGGCAGCTACCACTCAGGGAAAAGATAAATAGAAGCAGATGTCATTAAGAATATATTCCTCTAACAACATCATCATGAGTTCACATAAGGTGAAAGACCTACATAAATTTCTAGAACTCAGTCTTTTAGAGAAGATGTAAGAACAGTTTAAAAATAAAGTCATTGTAACATGGTGAGTGATGGATTCTATAATAGGAGAAGAGTACTGGCCACTCTGCAAGTTCTTTTCTGGGTGAGTTGTTTTGGGAAAAGATACATATATATATAGAAATATACATTTGTATATGTGAAATATAAATATATATGGATAAGAAATATTTATATGTAATATATAAAAATATGGGTACATATCATTTCTATATTATATATACACTTAAAACTCATTATATAAAGCACTGTTCATCTATTCATTCTTTTAATGTATATTTAAGTGTTTTCTATATGCAAGACACTGTGCTAAGCACTGCATAAACACCGTGGCATAAAGCAAATGTGTCAACCTTTCTTAACATTAATTTACCATCAAAGTCTGTCACTAATTCTCATCACATCACCACTCCAACCACTACATGCAACCAATGAATATAAAGCTATGATTCACAGTGTTAGTTCTGTCCTGAAAAGAATAACAATGAAAACAACAGTGAGGCAAAAAATGCTCTCTTCCCAGTGCTTTCCAACTGAGAGACAGGCCTGAGGTCCCCATGTAGGTGCTGGAGAAATGATAAAAGGTGACTCTGTCTTCCTCTCCTTTGCGTTTCCCTCTTCTCTTCCCACACTCTTCTCTTGTAAGATCCTTAAACAATCCTTAAATAATCTTGATTTTAGGCCCTATTTTACACAGACAAAGTTAGATTTAAAAATAATCAATTTTGAACTAGGCATGGTGGCGCATGCTTTTAATCCCAGCACTCGGGAGACTGAGGTAGGAGAAGCATTGTGAGTTCAAGGCCAGCTTGGGCTACAACGCCAGTGTAAGGCCAGTCTGAGCTACATAGTGCAACCCTGCCTCAAAAAAACTAGTGCGGGGAGTTTGGCTCCTTGGCTTAAGTACCTGTCTGGTAGTCGTGAGGTTGTGAGTTTGATCCCCAGTGTGACAAAAAAAAAAAAAAAAAAGCAATTTTTCATGGCATTTTTCTGATGTGGAGAGTCTAAATTACTTAAAATACAAGAAAAGTTCATCTTTTATTGAAAATTATCATCGTTCTTCATTGTCATCATCATCGGTCCTTCGCTGGTATTTAGTGCATTCTAAGCACACAGATGTTTGTATGCAAATCTTTAAAAATTCTCGCAATTCTATGAAAGAAATACTATTATCCTCCTTATACAGGTGAAGAAACATGTAGGCTAAGGCTGCGTATATGATGGTCTCAGAGGTTGAGCTCTAGCACAGCCCATGTAGGATCCCCAGTGATTCAAATCATACACCAGTTGCTCAAATTAGCTACATTTACTGTGCTTTACACGTCTTTGCTAAGAGCTGCCTATGTTGCAAAATTCGTTGGAGTTCTCTTCTTTTTCATGTAGTTATCCTTGCATGTAGGTAAAATCAAAAGATCTATCAAAGAGTATCATCACAATACGAAAATGAGACTAGTGGAAGTTATCAATTTGAGGTATTTTTTAAAATCTGTGTTTTTGAGATAAAAGATTTAAACATAAACTTCTGCTAATGCAGTATTTTGTAATAGTAAGGTCACATGTGTGCATAAGCCAGACCTAGTCATCAGCCATAGAAAGCTGCCATTTGACAAGATATTATGCATAAGGAAATATAAAATCGGATCTAGAATCAGATCTAAAAATAAACATCAGAATCTTTAGAAAGTCAGGCACAGCACTTGGAGACTGCACACTAGAGGATAGGCAGAATTGGGCACCAAAATGACTCAAATAGAGAGATTTTCACCACACCCCAAACCTACAACCCTGCCTGCTGCCCTGAAGCTCAGGTCAGCCTTCAGGTGGGTAAAGCCCCAGGAGCACCTGCATTCCAGCACTTGCTGTCATAAACGCCATTCTTACCAGAGAGGAGGGAAAGAAGAATTCAGAATCTCTTGGGAGGAAATCACTACTTCCTGGTCTTTGGAATTTTAAAATTTCAAGTATGTGCAGTTCAATTTTTCTTCCAAGAAACTTGGTTTCAGTGTCCACTAGTGAGAGCAACATTGGAATTCATTCCTTTCCTAGGTGTTGTAAGTGAGTAAAAGAGAAACTGGGTTGGGTTTTCTCTAAGACCCAGACATTCCTGCTAGCACTTAGAAAGTTCTTTATGTTCTCTTATTGTTTCCTTTGGTAAAATCTGTGCTATTCTGAAATGTTCTTTAGCTCTAAAAATTATTTCATGAGCTCAGTGCTCTCAGGAGTCACACACCCTCAGAATTCTCAGAAACAGACATACAATCTGAAACAAATCATTAAGAGTGGAAAAGGGTCACCTGATTCATCTTGATTAAGGTATATGAAAGAAAAATTTGGGGCAACCTGCTTGGGACCCTTTCTGTCTCTCAGAAAAAAAACGAGAAATTTACTTTCTAAGGATGATTGTCAAGTGCCTCACATTGGCTCCCACTTGAAGGTGATGTGGAAATATTAGTTTGATTATAAGATTTCTTAGCCCACTTTGTGCTGCTGTAACAGGATACCATTGACTTAGTAATTTATAGAGAACAGAAATACATTTCTCCTAGTTCTGAAGACCAAGAAGTCCAGGATTAAGGAACCAGCAGATTGAGTCTCGAGAGAGTCCTTGCCACTCTGTCTTAGTGCAGAAGAGCAAGAGGGAGGAACTCACTGTCTCAAGTCCTTTTTAAAGGTCTTAATCACTTTAGTCACTTTTTTTTTTTTTTTTTTTTGCGGCACCAGGGATTGAACTCACAACCTCGCGCCTGCCAGACAGGCGCTTAAGGCACTGAGCCAAACTCCCAGCCCTGGTTTTTTGAGGCAGGGTCGTACTATGTAGCTCAGGCCCGCCTTGTGCTCGCGTTGTAGCCCAAGCCAGCCTCGAACTCACAACGCTCCTCCTACCTCAGCCTCCCGAGTGCTGGGATTAAAGGTGTGCGCCACCACGCCCGGCTTTTTAATTTTGCTTTAATTTGCATTTTATTCATTTATTTTTAAATTTATACTAGTACATGTTTGTGGTACATAATGTTTACATTCTGCGTGTGGGGTTGGAACTTGTACATAACACATCTTAATTTCTTTTTCATCCTCTTTCCCACCTCTCCTTCCCTCCTCCATCACTTGATCCTCTTCCATTTAAAAAAGATCTATCTCCTAACTTCCTGGTTTTTTTTATTTTGTTCTTTATTTATAGTTCGAGTTTCTCATGTAAGAGATATCATGTGATATTTAAACTTTGTGTCTAATTTATTTCACTTAACATTAATGTCTCAAGGTATATCCATTTTCCTAGAAATGATTTAAGTTTATCTTTCTTCATGGCAGAATAGTACTCCACTGTGTGTCAATGTTGCATTTCTTTATCCATTCATCTGCTAATGGATATATGTGCTGCTTCTGAAGATTTAGCTATTATGAATTGCACTGCTATAAACATGGTTATGTGAGTATCACTCTAACATGATGTCTGTAATATTTGGGGAAGATAGAAATAGAATAACTGGATCAAATTGGATTTCTAGTTTTAGTTTTTTGAGGAATTTTTGTACTGATTTCCATAGTGGTTGTACTAGTTTACGTTCCCACCAACAACGTAGAAGAGTTTTTCCTTCTGTGACTTCTCTCACATTTTTCTTAATTATAGCCATTCTTTATTTTATAGCCATTCTTTTGGGGATAAGGTCTCTATCTCTTAATACTGTCATACTGGTATTAAATTTCTAAGTTTGCATTTTAGGGGACACACTCAGACCACATACCAGGGGAATACACAAATACTATGTGTGGCTTTATTGATGCAAAAAGTGCATACTAATCATTTTTTATAATGGCATTAACTTATTTGGGAAATTCTTTTCTTTGACTCCTTAAAATGAATTAATGGTCTAGTAATCACTATTGTGTATATGGAAAGAAACTTAAGAAAGAGAATGTTGCTTGGCCTTGTTAACTGAAATCCTCATATAGTGCTGGGGACATAATGGGCGCTCAAAAAGTTTAAATGAATGAATGATGCTTCTCTCCTGAGTTATTTCAAAAACACATTCTTGATTCACTGGTTTAGAAAGGGCAACTGTGTATTTTTTCACAACCAATAGTATGGCCTCGTCAAAATGAAAGCTTCCCACATATGCCTGGTCCCCAGATTCACCTGGCAACTTTCGTGATCCAAACCCTTTAGAGCAGTGGTGATATTTTACTGCAGAGGCACCTTGAAGAACAAAGTAGAAACTCATCTGATTCTCCCTGTGTTATCAGGGTAGCATCTGTCTCTGCTGACCTCAGAAACTTGCTAGGCAGGGCTTTCTGATGCTGCCAGCAGTTTGGTCTTGTTAAGAGACATAGTTATTGTGATCAGACTTCAAATGGGATCAGAGACAAACACCTTGAAACAGTACACTAAAGAGCAGTTGTGACTTCCAATTATTTCGAATGAGTCTTTTTTGTTGCCATAGAGTTAAGAAACCCATACTGGGTCAGGAACAGAAGAGAAGCAGGATCCAGAGAGCAAAAGATTTTTTTTCAAGACCTCTTGGGGCAGGCAGTGTTATGTGAGACTGTAGGTATCTTTTATCTCCTCAAGATTTCATGTACCTTGTAATTCCTCTATGCAGGGAATTCAGCTTTTCACTGATGTCTGTTTGTAGCAGATGCCAAGCTATAGACAATGTATAGTAACATTGTATTTTCCTCACTTAAAAAGCAGATAGAAGAGGTCGGAGCATACACTGGCCCAGCAAGCTTGAAAATGTAATATTTTATTAATATTGTTAATTATTATATTGATTAATTTTTATAATTGCTTCATATCTAAAATACAGAACAGTGACTATGTGCCTTACTGCTTTAGCAGACAATTAAGAAAGATTTTTCAACTTTTTTTTTCTCCAGAAGCTTAGAAACAGAAAAAGACTGATGCATTGAAGGGTTTTCTTTCATTTTTTAAAAATGCAAATAAAGTAACTAACACTTTTAATGATTTCCCAAAGAAAATTTATTTTTTTGCAGCTGGGAAATTTGCTAAATCTGCAGAGTGGAAAGAAAAAGTGAAGTGGTAAAGCTCCATGATTTCCAACTTTATGGATCTGTCCAGGAAACTACTCCCTCCCTGATGACTACAGCAGACACCCTAAACTGTCCACCCAGTGTCCAGTGTTCTTTCTTGCTAGAAGAAGCCCAATTCCATTAGAAGTGACACCATGCACAATTAAAAACTATAGCTCCCAGCAGCTATTGCAGTCAGTTTAAATCAATGAAAAGCTAGCAGCAGTCAAGAAATGCTGGCACATGCCTTTCACTCTTTCTGTTTTCTCTTTCTTCCTGCCTGGCGTGGGGATGTGATAGCCAAGGGTGCAACAGCCAATCTGCATGAGCTGATGAGAGCAGTTACTAAGGATAACAAAGCATCAGGATGGAAGAAGCTCCTGACAGTTACAATAGAGCAGACCCTTCATAAAGTTTTGATCTGTCTACCAGCTATTTTCAGCAGAAGAAAATTAGCCCTTGCTATTTAAGATGCAATTATTCACATTTCTTCATCCAGTGCAATTAGATTCCTATCTGAAAAAACTGTCCCTATGTAGTTCTTCAGTAAATCAGAAAGATTAGGAAGATAGTATTTTCTATCAGTTATTTACCTCGTTTCTTTTCTGAGCATTTGCTACTTGTGATAGAAAATTGACTGCTAGTTATAGGCCTGACTTTTTGATGTGAACCTGTCCTCCTCTTTTATGTTTGACCATACTGGGCAGTTCTTTTTTTATTTTCACTCATCCTCCACCAAAGGAAAACTTTTTGTCGGCAGTCAGTGTTCAGATTTTGCTGTGGTTGTGCATTTCTTTTATGCGTCATAAAATAAGCATTTGTTTCTCCTTTACCTTCAAACCAGGGGATTTTGTTTGTCTTTTTCACTTTGTACTAAAAGCAGAACATTCTGAGCTATCTTAAATGAACACCAGATTGATATCTGACAATTGTCTAAGCACTGTCCAAGATAAAGGATTTTTTTTTTTCTGCACTAATTCTGAACTAATACTCTTTGGTAGAGTTATTTGATACAGTGTGACATACACCTGGTTATGGAGACGATTCCCATGCCTCTGAATTTTGCCAAACACCTGTAGCTTTTCTCTATTTGTTAAGTAGGCTTTTTGGGCAGGGTTCAACACACACACACACACACAGCAGGTGATGGTACAAATAAGATAGCACTTAGCCAACAATCAAAATGCTAAATAGCGGTAGGGTAATTTATTGAAATGCTGATTTGTCTGCATTATCTCTCTTTTTTTCCAACCCTGCCTCTCAACCCAACACCAGTTCCCTTTCCTTTAAATTTTGATGGAGACATCTTCTCTGCAGAAAATAAAGCCTTTCAATTTTTATTCTGTTACTTTACTCCTCTAAATTCCTGTTAGAAGTTAAAAGCATTTTCTATCTTTTATGGAGTAGGTCACATTTCTGATACTGTAACAAAATCAGTAAAAATACTAATGAAGTTAAAAAGAGGGAAGGTTTATTTGGGCTCAGAGTGTTGGAAGTTCTTAGTCCAGGGTGGACTGGCCTCATTGTTTTAGGCCTGTGACAAAAAGTACATCATGGCAGGAGAGCAAAGTGGAACAGGCTGCTCCCTTGTGGTAGCAGAAAAGCAAAGAGAGGAAGAGGAGAAGTCAGGAGGTCAGAGGCCCCATACCCCTTTTGAGGCCTTGCCTCCAATGACCTAAGACTTCCCATTAGCACTGACCTTGTAAAGCTTCCACTACCTCCCAATCACAGCACCTAAGGGAGCAAACATTTAGTATGTGAGCCTTTGGGGAATAGTCCAGAGCCAATAGATTGGATAGAGGTTGATGGGGAATATTTATCCTGTGAGAAGCATGTGGAGTTCGTAGGACCTCAGAGAGTTGGCTGTGTGGTGTCCTTAGAGCAAGTTGGCTGGTCCTTCTGGCCATGAAGGCCCAGATATTTCCAGGGCAAAATGTGAAAACAAGCAGGAGGGTCCCCAGACCTGAAGTTCAAATACAAATGTGTGATAATGGATGACATTTATCTAATACTGGGGCCTCCCTTCAGTTATTTCTGGGCCCATATAGACTCAACAGAGGAAAGTTCAAAGAAAAAAAGTCAAAGTATTATTTTCTTTCAGTCTAATAGTTAAAATCAAACTGAAGTTGACAAATAAAAGGGATGTGTGATTGTTCCTGCCCAAATGACTTCTTGGACTGAGACTCTCACCTGTAATATTGATAATGGAGGATAAGGTCTGTAAATACAAGCTGTGAAGTTAGAATATAGAATCCCCTCAAACCTTGGTGTTTTTGCTCTACTGGCTCCTATGTTTCTTATCAGATGAAGACAGATCATCTTGACATAATCCAGAATCTGTTGCCCTTTAAAATAAACCTTCAGTATTTTAGTGTGTCTTATGCTTGAACAAGATCACTCTTCTTTGGACCACTACAGCTAGTTGGGAGTCTTGACATTGTTAACTTGTTTCTATCATGGCAGTTCTTTCTATCCAGGCAAAATGGCACTGAAACTAACCATGGAGATTAAAGCAGATACATTTACTGAGGGTGGCAATTCTGGATACAGTACCCATGGTGATAAATTCTGAGGCAGCAAGGATCATTGTCTTGTACTGAGGTTTGTAGGTGGCTGACAAGGTGAGAAACAAATATATTTGTCATAAAATATAGCTGATTATACAGATCAGAATTAAGAGTTTTGAGATGAAAGAAAGCAAACAAATGAGAAAAAAAACTGACTCATTCTGCCTAGAAATAGTATTTTTAAATGATTAAACTAAGTTAATTTTAATTCATTTTAGAGTTAGAGTAGCCTCAATTTGTGTTAAGCAAGTTAACTGAATTCATTAATGCCACTACTATGTACAATGAGACAAAACACAGGAGGAAGAAAACTAATGCCCTTCAATATACTTATTATCTTTACTAAATTGGATGTTCACTAAGTGTAATAAATGTGTGTAACTATATAATTGTTTTTCATCCAAAGGCAGTTCTATTTAAGTAAAACTGGTTTCTAATGCAGGGTATTTTATTTTAAATAAGTCTTGCTACTAACAATCAGTAATTCACAGTTAATTGAATTAGAAATGAAATTAAACCTGATTTGGGACACATTTCTCTTATTGGCTTCCTAAAATGCACTTGGTCTGTTTGCTGTGAGGCTGAGAACATTGGCTCATTTAGTCTTAAAACTGGTATTCGTCCAGCATTAACTTCCCCCAGCCACTCATTGGTAATGGTTACCAACATGTGACAGTGCTAGCTGGTCGTTGGCAAGGATCTTCTAACTACAGAAACCAGTGCAGGGATTAGAAAATATTTGCTTTAAAAAAAAAAAAAAAAAACTCTCAAAAGTGACTGCATTTTTGAGGCTTTCTAGGCCTTCTGGAATTTCCCTTGGCAGTTTGTACAGCTCATGACCAGCACTTCCTGGGTGAAAGTTCAAGAAGACATATGGCAAAAAGCCCAGTTAAATCATGTAACTTGAAACTAGTTTGTGGACAGTTTGTACTTTAGAGGCCAAACCTGTTTGATCACTAAAATAAAAATCCCAGGACCATGGATAAGAGAAATAGAAAGTTATGTTTATCAAGAAACTGCAAGGGTTTTTACATTACAATATCTATCTAAAAAAAAAGTCAGAAGGAAAATTTAAAACCTAATTGGTGCCAAAACTTGATTAGGATTCATGGAGACCCAGAACCAAAGATCACATTGAGGAGAAAAAGAGAAAATCATGAAGTGCTCAAAATCGTAGCAGACTCCTACAAGTTAAGCAAAGAGTGCATTAAAAGTTTCCTGAGTGGGTGCATTCGTTTCTTTAGAAAGCACGCACTGAAATGGTGCTCTGAAATTTCTGTGTTCCAGAACTGAATACCTCTGAAAAGTGCATGCCTGCTTGTGTGTATGTGTGTCCTCAAAATTTTAAGTGAGTCTCAGAGAGAGACCAAAAATAACTAATCTGGCGATTGTAAATCCCAGATTTGTAAAGGACACTTCAATATTTGTAAAGGGCTTTTTTCAGTATTTCTGAGTGTCATTTGTGAGTTTGGATGAGGGTGGGGGTGCCAGGGACAAGGGGAAAGAGCACCAACAGAAGAAACTGCAAAACCTGGAATGCTGGGGCACTGCCGTGCTTTGTCGGCCCCGTGCAGGGGAATGGTCAGTGTGTCGCTGCCTCTCCTGTGTTTTAGTCACTTGAGTTGGAGATTGATAGTTAAACTTAACATGAATTATTCTCTTTGTAATATAAAAGAAATTCTGAATTACTTCATATTAGCAGCCATGTCAAAGAGAAAAACATAGAACCGAAAGATGCTCAAAATAATGTCTAAACTAAGCTTTCTTTTGAGTGGTAGAAGGGTTAGAAGAACAAGCACTAAGCAGGGCCAGGTAAGGATTTATTCTAGGCAACCTCTAACTTGCCTTACCGAGTGCCACCTTTACGAATCCTCCCCACCTTCTCATTACATATGACCTCTGTCTATGGGATATTTGTTCTTGCCAAGTTATTTTCTTTTAATAAGTTGTTAAACAATGTAGTTGCCTGTCCCTGCTTCTGAAGTCTTAGAATCTGATTTGAATAAGTAAATCTACTGTGAGGTAAAGGTGATGACTTTAAATCTTCAAATGTGATAACAATCTGAACTTCAACGGTATATTTCTATTCTAGGTTTTTTACTTTGCAGAAGAATTCACAAATTAACACATAAATGTCTTACTGTGCAAGTAATGATCAGTGTATCATGAAGTACAGTTAACATATGATAATGCTTTAGTTTCTGATAGACCACTTCCACTAGCATTTTAATCTCTTTTAATCTAATACCTAGTTATGAAAAAAATTCAATATTCAATGTGATATTCTTTGCGTCAAAAAGTATTTAGTTGGTTGCATGGGATTTCTGTCCCTGAGGTGTATTTTCTCCCTTCTTTTATACTCTGGATTTTTATAGTCTTATGAGAACAATGACCTCATTCTCTCCAGTTGATAATAATGGCACACTTTTTATAACTTGAAAAGGCATCTGCTTATTGATACGGGAGTTAAAATTAACTATAACACAAGAGTTAGCCATTGCATACCTCACCTTATCTTGTGAGCAAAATAAATAGGATGGAAAACATGTGAGGCTTGTGGTTGCTTAAGTCTTTGTAAATGATAATCTGTGTTACTGCAGAGACCCTTATCTTCTCTTTACACTTTATTGCACTGCTGACAAATTAAACAAAGGACCCAGTATTGTTCAATGTAGTCCTTTTTGACTGGTGCAAATCACACTAAAATTAGAAGACTATAAAATTTCCATAATGAAAAGGAGACATTTGATTGATGATCATAGCGTTTAATAGGTTAAAAAGAAGGTGAAAACCAACAGGCTGATCTTTCTCTTTGGAAGTAACATGTCTTCCCTATAGGTACCTGCTCCAACTGTATTTCCTATAAAGCCTGATTCTGCTTAGAAATTGAAAAAAAAAAACATTAAAAGTTATGAGAGAGTCAATCCTAAACAAGAAGAATGACAAATGAATTTAAGGAGCCTGGCGAGATAAGAAACCTAAAACCTGAATAATTATAATAAACTTATGCAAGAGCATTGGTATTTCTAAACTAACTTGTGAAATAACTTCCTTGCCAGATGGATAAGAAGGCAGTATGAGTAATAAATGGTCTTTTTATTTATAAAATAAAGCTGCTAGGATGGTGGATTGCAGATAGTGGTACATTTCACAATGAAAGAAGGACTTTGCATACTATTTCAGTGTTTATTCACATTTCTGTATAACCTTATAGAACTGCATATTATTTTCTCTTTCTTTCAGCCTCGTTACCTGATATATTGCTGACATATATAGGCACTTGATAAAAGTTTAATGTTATTCCAATTATATACACTGTTGAAGAAAGGCAAATCCTATAATTCTTAAACTAGCCCATTGTTCTTTTAAAAATGCTTAATCTCATGTTACTCCTCATGTAAAAATGCAAATACCAAGTGGAGGAATTGTACATTTAGTATAATCAGCATCAAACAATTAGGACAACAGATAATTTAAGCTATCTGTGAGCTTTCCTTCACTCTCTCCTTTACACACCAGACCACCAACCTGGAGAGTGGAGGGCATTGGCACTGGCAGCAGTGAGAGTATAGATAGCAGAGGGCACAAGACTTTTGAGCAGGGTGGGCTGTGAGTCCTAGGGGTTCCGAAAGGGAAGGGTGATGGGTACTAAGCAAGAATTTCACAAACTGTCCCATTGTGATTCTGCACAAGTTTAATCACCTGTCCAGAAGATACCAGGTGTATATGAGAAGGGACAATACCCTCTTGCTACCTTCGCATGGGGTGAGGGAAATAAGAGTCAGACCTGAGGCTGAAGAGCAGCAGGAAAAACAGGCAGATTCCTTAAGACACCTCTATGGAGCAAAAATGATCCTATAGCATGGCTCATTCATTCCAGAAATTTGTGTTAATTTCACATTGTATGAGACACTGTTATAGCCTTCCTAAATGTTTTGAAAGTAAATCATACACAGTTACTACCTTCCATAAGCCAAGAATTTAGAAAGTGAGTCTAGAACTACTTATAAGTGATCACCTTCAAAAAAAGGTAATGATCTTACCCCCATGAGGGTGTTTGGTCCACTTTGTATTTAACTCTGTGGAAACTCTGCCACCATCATGGTGGGCCTGACTCCAGTCTGGTGACTCTCCAGTGCCTGCTTCCCACAGTTGTCAAAGAAACGTAAAGTCTGCTCAAAGTTAAATCTATCATGTCACTCATGCCTACAACCTATCAGTGGTGACAATTCATTGCTTTTAGATAAATCTGTCTCTGTGCCATCATGGCTAAAGCTCTGGGTAATCTGGTTCTGCCTAACCTGGCCTCCTCATACCTCATCTGTAGTTACTACCCAATTCTACTGTATCTCCATGTTGTCACTGTGCTTCATCTTAATTTTTCTATCACTCTTTAACACACATGCATACAGAGAGAGAGACAGACAGACAGACAGACAGACAGAGAGGGGTTAGTTTTCTATTCAATTTGTATGATATTTCCAGAAATTACCTTGTGTTTCATATTCTACTCAAATAATCGCTGTAATTTCAACTTGTTCATCCATGCTGTCGGCACCCTGCTTGTGCCACTGTCCTCTCTCATCCAAACTGTTGCCATTATTTGCCTGCTGCCTGTAACTCTCTTATTATCAAGTATCTGCACAGCAGCAAACAGTCCTGTGAACAGTATGAATCAGGTCTATTTTCCCTCCTTGAACTAAAATACTGCAAGAATAAGATTCAAATTCCTCTCCTTGACCTCTGACGCACTACATAGCTGCTCTCTTTTTCCAGCCTCATTATGTGAACTCCTGTTTTCTGCTATTCTAAGCTCTGCTGACCTATCCTCCTTTCAGTTTCCCAAACACTCTGAATTGACTCTGATCTCAGGGACTCTGACACATCCTGCCTGCCTGGAACATTCTTGTCCCAGATGTTCTCATGGCTCTTTTATTCAATGAGGTCTGGGCACAAATGCTAACTCCTTATAAGGCCTTATCTAAGCAGTCAAACTAAAGTAGTACCTCAACCACTCTTATCACATGGCATACTTTACTGTCTTCATGACGTGATGCTTGCATTATCTGAAATTATCAGTCACTAATCTGTTTACTTCTTTGTTTGTTTACTCTCTTCCCCTGAACCGGATGGCTCCTTAAGATGAAAACCCCTATCAGTTTTATTCATCCAGGCCTGTGACAGTATTCAGAACTCCTAGAAATTCAACCACTGCTTTCTGAATTAATGATTCAAACTCCTATTTTTTTGCTCTTTTCCTGAGTCTTTATTTGCTCACTGTATTTTTATTAGTCCTGTTACATAGCCAATGGAAAGTCTCCCAGAACCTGCAGCTGCTGATATAAACCCTACTCACCTTTCACTTATAGACCACCTTTAAGCAATCTCCAAATTAGAAAAGAAAATAAGTATTAACAAATTGCAGAGAACTCTCTAGCATATGGTTAGGATTTCACAGACTTAGTGTCATCCTTACCTACCATTCATGTCTTTGCATGATGCTACTATTTGTTTCTTTACTGGCTCATTATCTGCAAGTACCTATTCTTAGACATAATGGTCTGCAGCACCTTAGGTTTTGTTGATTAAACGTGTTCCTCCTCACTTCAAATCTTCATCCTTCTGTCCTGTACTTCCATTTATTCTCCATATTTTATAGTTAGCCCATTTTGTCTCAGGCATTGGAAATGCAAGGGGGCCTTTTAAAGTCTCTGATCTTAGAAAGCTAGTCTACTAGAAAATATTGGCATGTTATCCAGCAAGATGAACTTTGACCATGGGCTTCAGAATACAAGAATTTTTAGGAAATAATGGGCTCAAGCCAAGGGAGTGGTTAGTTTCTATATGAATGAGGGGAGTCAAGAAATGCTCTGGCAGAGGAGAAACAAGATTTCCAGGCAGGGAAGCAAGATCAGTAAAGGCAAGGCTAGACAGAGAGTCCAGCACTTGGGAGAACTGCACAGTTTTGAAAACATAGGACTGCAGGGAAGTGAATTAAGAGATGAAAGAGAGTCAGCAGGCACAGAGCAGAACCACTGGGAGAGCAAGCCACGCTCTACTGGACATTTGAGTTTTGTCTCAGGGACAATGGCTACAGAAGGTGTTCACTTTTAAACCTACAAAATCCCAAGAAAGACAGAATATTTGCAGAATGAATTATATTTCTTCAGACTCTCTGACTAAAGTAAGTCCTATTAAGGTCAACATTGTACATTTTTTTTTAAGTTTCTTTATTCCTTTAATGGATCTTTAAAAAAAAAACAGAAAAAGGTAAGAGATTACAGTAAAACAGAATTTCAAAACAGGCTAGTAGGAGAGTAACAATAATCAACACATTACATATTGTTACAGTCACAGCACAGTAATTGTTTAGAGTATAAGATATAGATACGGAACGTTCTCCAGAAAATTATTAGCACAAAACTTTCCCCTCAGTGAATCAAGAGAAACGAGCTGCATGACTATCTTTTTTGTTATGACTACTATATTATTTTCAAAAGAACAATTCACAGTAAAAAAAAAAAAAAAATGAAATCTGAAAATGACCCTGTGAAAATTACTTTTCACTCAAAATTCTTTTTCTTTAACTATCTTAACTAATTTTTAATATACATACATAGATTTTCTTTTAGTTTGTCACACAAGTGCAACAGTATGATGCTTACATATGTGTGACTTATTTAGTTCACTGATAAGTATATTTTCAAAGTGCATCCATTTCAGTATGAAAGTGTCTAGTTTATCATTCTTTATAGTTGAGTAGTATTCCATTATATAGAAATACCACATCTTTTTTGTCCATTCTTGTTCATTTTGTCCAAAACATTGTACATTTTTTTAAGAGTTGGAAGAAATCTCCTCACAGATAAAAACATGCCATCTATTGCTGTTCTGTTTGCTGTTTCCTGTGATATTTTACTCACTCCTGTTTTCCACTGATCTTTTGGGCTCACCAAAGCTGAAGTTTCATTCATTACAATGTATAAATAAACTAATCCCATACATGAGAAAATTTCAAAGATTTCTCCAAAACTAGTAAATAATTAGTCATTTCAAGGACCATTAGAGGTAGTTGCAAATATCTGGTGTCTTAGTCACTTTCCCTGTCACTAAGACACAATACTTGACACCCACAATTTAAAGGGAAAGAGGTCTATTTTGGTTCACAGTTTCAGAAGTTTCAGAAGTTTCAGACCATGGACAGCAGGCTCCAAGACAGAAATGGTGTTGGGGAAGGTTCTGGAGGATGGATGCTTGTATCAGGACAGTCAGGAAGCAGAGCAGGAAAGGAGGAGCTGGGGAGGGAGACACGCCCTTCCAGGTCACATCCCCGGTGGTCCATCTCCAACCAGGCCCAGCCTCCTAAAAGAAAGTCAGCTATAGCACCTCCACGATCCAATCATATTCCAAAGCCCCACCTCCAAACACCACCTCCAATTTTGAAGGACATTCTAGATCTAAGCTATAAGAACTAGACTCCTCTTGATATCCTTTTGCTTTTAGTATAAGAAACAGATGAATGTATCATGAGGAAATAAAATGAAGTCACATTTTTTACCATACCTTTGGGATGTTTCTCCAATTATTAGATAAAATATGTTTGTGAAAACAATGAACTATTTAGATAAAAATGTATTTAGTTTTATGTTTAAAAGTACATTTTAAAATCTCTTTTTTCATGTTGCACAGTAATTCTTTAGTTATTTCTATGGCGTGAGCTGCAGGCTTGCTTAAGAAAAACAGTACATGTGGTAACCCCAGCAAAAAGGACATTTATATGCCTAAACAAAAGGAAATGTTTGAAATGGCAATCTGTGACATCCAACAAATGCTAAGCATCTAATTTTACCATAGCATTTTGATTTCTGCTTCACAGAGGAGAAAAAAGATAAAACATGAGAATAGAAAGTGTGAAAATAGTTTTTTTAAAAATAGAATATTTTAACCTTTAATGCTAGGGAAAAAAAAACAAAAGCAGTGACTAGAAAGCCCTTCCCTGACACTAAAGAAAATGCAGAGATTTACAAAGCTCACAAAGATTTTAGCTACAGATTTGATAGGTGATATGTGTGGTAAATATGGATTTAGGAGAAAGGAGAAAGTCATTCTGTGGTGTGTCTTCTGTGTGCCAGGCTATGATCTAGGTATATTTTTACTCACAATTTTGGATGGTACCAGGTTGTGTTATTGGGATTTTACCTATAAGGAAGCTAAAATTCAATAGGTTAGGTAACTTGACCTGGTCTCATAGTTGTGCATGAAGAAATGGAGTTGAAATCTTGACTGATCACAGAGCCCCATGACCTTTCTAATGCATGACATTTTTTAAAAATTCTGACCTAGAGCATTCTAGTTAAGAAGCATGATTGAAATAGGCATTGGACTAAATGAGTATCAGACACAAATGTGACAAATACACTGATCCGTGTCTTCGCATTTATTTATTTGAACTTTATACTTTTTAAGGAGCAGCTAAATTTGAGGGAAATTTCACTATTGTAATCTAAAATATTTGACACATTTATTGAGTGCTGTGTGCCTAGAATCACAAAAGCACGTTATATTTAATTGACTCATGGTGACTTATTGCATAAACCAAATAGCCAAAGAAGTGTACCATCATCTTTTGATAACCTACCATATATTGCTTCTCAGCCTTTTGGCAAAGATCAAGGCTGATAAACTACCATAGTTTATTTCAAGTGATTAAAAGAAAATAGAATATTAAATGCCAGATTATTGTCCCAGATGTAAATCACAACAGCAAACCTTACAGATAAACTACATGTTGGTAAAGGAAGACATAGATGATCAGGAGGCCTGTGAAGGATTTGGTGTGAGACAAAACATCTAATCAGAGTACAGCCTCTTGAGGTCTATTCTACTTTAATTCCTGATAATTCTACAGTGTTTGTATTTACCAAAGAAAAACAGACTTCCCTGAGTGTGCTTTTAGAAAGTGCTTTCCCAAGCTGTTTGTTTTTCAGAGAAGGAGAGTTGTTACCAGATCGATGTACTCAAGAAAATGAAAAACCCTTGATTAGCAGCCAAGAGGTCTCCTAATGAAATGATATTTCCCTCCAGGGATTTCAAGTGGTTAATAAAATGTAGTGCCCTTCATGTAAAGTGCTTCTGTTTGTTTTATGCTAGTCTGAGGTGAATTTTGTAAACACTGATACAATATAAAAGTGGTCTCTGAAATAGATGAATTTGCATGTCCCTATACATATTAAGGCAAAAATTTAATTTACATCACACAGCTAAGTTGTGTAGTTAAAGGTAAATTTACCATGCACACATCCTAAAAATAATCCTTCATATGCCTTAAGCCATCAGAGAGGGAAAGACATACTTAATAACCTGAAAATAACAATAGCTCCTGAATCAAAAACTATGTCTTGGGTCATTTAAAACACTTAATTCTTTAAAAAACAAATAATCTCTGATGATTTTTGCAGAAGCAAATAAACTGTTATACTATGGTCTTTAATACGTCACTTAAGAGTGTATATAAATATATAGAGAGATTATTATCTACATGATACTTTCATATAAATGTATCCATATAAAAATGCTTTAATTTTAAGACTTTGAAATGCACTAAAACTAGTGGAAAGCATTGTAATGTTTCTTGAGAATTCCACAGCATCTAAGAGTGAAGATGCATTAGTTCTCTAATCAAGGACTAGCAGACCCTCCCCCATCTGTCTCCAGTTTCTGTCTCTGACTCTATTTCTGATCTCTGTCTTCCCTCTCTCTCTCTCTCTCACTCTCACTCTCTCTCACTCTCACTCTCTCTCTCTCTCTCTTCCCGCTCCCTCCCTCATCTTTACTTCTCTCTGGGAAGTTTCTTTATCACTCTCTCTTGCTGTCAAGGATTTCCATAGCATCCACAATAATTACTAGTTGGAGATCTTTTCCACCAAAAGCATTATTTTGATAGAAGTCTATTAATTCCAAACTCAGATTCATGATAAAGATATTTAATTTTATTAAAACATAGAGATTCCTTTCACAAGCTGAATAAACAAAGTAATGACATAATCAACTAAAAGAAGAAAAGTTTATTTTTGGCTCATGGCTTCAAAGGGTTCAGTCCATGGTTACTTGGCCTCGTCACTTTGAGAGCATGTCTAGCCATTACATCATGACAGGAGCTTGTGATGGAGAAAGCTGCTCACCACATGACTGCTAGGAAGCAAAAAAAAAAAAAGGGAAAAAAGGGAGTCACAGTCCCCTTCCAGTGCATGTTCCCAATGATTTCACTTTCTTCTGCTAGTCTACACCATTTAAAGGTTTCATCATCTACCAGTAGTGCCCCTGGGCATATGGCCCTCAGAAGATATTTAATACCCAAGCCCTAACAGTATCTAAATACCAAAACTATCCGAGATGTAAATTATAACAGAAAATGTGTTCCTGGCCTAACTTGATTCAGCTTCCATTCCCTGAAATGGCCAACTGTACCAGAGGTTCAAAATCGCTATGCTGATTTACCCTTAGAGGGAAGACAGTTTCACCTGTCCTCATGAAAACATGAGGGGAAAAATTCAATATGTCTAACTCAATAATCTTTTATAGTTAAGTGTCAATTTAAATAGGGCTGTTCCATTATGTGTCTAAGCTTACAAATAAAAAAATATATCACCACTCATCTTTTCCACATTGGCTGTGTAACTGTTTCTGCCTTAAATGTCCCCCATTCCCCACGCACGTATTAACCACCTACTACTCATTTTGAAAACTCAGCTTAGCATCCTCTGGATTGACTTCCTCAACCATGTCCCTCTTCACTCCCAAAGCACCTGGATGTTCATGTATTACCTGCTTGTCACACCCATTAACACAGATGCCTGTTTAAAGACTCTAATGGGTCATTCACATATTGAATATTTTATTTCAGAGATTATTCTTAAACTCTGTATGCTGGATGCAAGACTTCTGCGAGTCACCTATGGGTAAAATCTGAATAATGTATCTATTTGTGAAAGTACTGGTACACAAATCTAATACTCCATAGTTCTTTACAAAGTCTAAAAACACCTTAGAAAGTCTGAAAACAATTTGATCTCCATTTCTACTTCACAACTTCTTTACATTCACAGGCCAGCTCCATTAAAAAGAAAATGTCTAACATAATCCCTTGTTTTCACTTTCAGTTTAAGACATTATACTTTGTTTCTTATGTAATAGTGTGTGTGTGTGTGTGTGTGTGTGTGTGTGTGTGTATATATATATATATATATCAAGGAGTGTGCTTGAGAACTTTACAAATATAATATTAAGATACCTTGACACTCTACATCTCACATTAAAGAAAAAATTTATGTATTTCTACCCAAATATGGACATGAAATAATGCCCTGCTAATATTTCCTTTTCTTTATTTATATAATTTTTTTTGTAGCACCGGGGATCAAACTCACAACCTTGTGCCTGCCAGACAGGTGCTTAAGCCACTGAGCCTAATTCTCAGCCCTAGTTTCTTGAGACAGGGTTGCACTATGTAGCTTAGGCCAGCCTTGTGCTCACATTGTAGCACAAGCCAGCCTCAAACTCACAATACTCCTCCTACCTCAGCCTCCCGAGTGCTGGGATTAAAGGCATGTGCCACCACGCCCGGCTAATATATTCCTTTTCTGTTACACCTTTTATACCCACCAAAAAGGAAGAACTACCCATCTGCCTTAATATTTTACCCATCTGAATAGCTCCCCCAAGTATACCCATGGTATCCATTTTGAGTGGTAGAAATCCTATACGCATAAACTGAAAGAAGCTAAGACAGTGTCTCGGAGGATATCATTGTAACATATTTCTACTTCTACATTATGTGTGTGGGAAAGGATATACATTTTGTCCCGCAAAACTTCAGAGAAGTGATTTTATTTCCTTTTATCTTTGATTACTTTATCCATAAAATTAACTTTACCCCCTGGATTGTTGTGATGGTTCAGATTATTTACCTGAAGCTCCAGGTACCTGCTGGGCACCATTTCCTTCCTCATGTTGTCCAAGTTGAGGAACTGTTACCTGGAAGCCAGGCACAGAGTCGCCACATGGACACTGACAGAACAGAGCTATTTTACATGCAGGGTACACTCACCAGGCATTCAGTGTGCATATTTGGCAGTTTATTTCCACCAAGCTACTCTCAGATTCCTGTTGTTGTATTTAAGGTGTGGAAAGACGCAGCATCCTCTGAGGATTCATGAGTGTGGCAGATGCAAGAAGAGAGTCAGCCCCGCAACCAAGAGTTCAAACAAAATACGGCTTCCTAAAGTAGCGACTTGCTTGGTAGTAAATAGTGTAGTGGTTTTTTTATTATTATTATTAATGCAAATAAAAAAGAAGGGATATCACAAAGACATTATGGGAATCTGCCTCTGCCCAGACACCCAGGGGTTGAGTCCATTTGTTTGACTCCTAAACTCTTGAGTGGACTGGAGAATTCCCTCTATACAATTTCAGAAAGAGTTGAGCGCAAAATAATGGACTGCAGAGATTTGACTCTGATGGTATGCAAATTCACTCTGAAGTGGAACTCAAAAAATGTGGAAATCTTCTTTTTAAAAGATGCTTGCCACTATTTAAGACAATGTCTGGAAAATTATAGCAATATTAAACCAGGGAACATGGCACTACAAAAACAGCCAGATCACCAGAGTTTAGTAGAACAGCCTTAAACTAAAATGTCCATACTTCCACAAATTCCTGTTTCCGCAAATATGATTATATTTGTTAAACCACATACTCCATTTTTTGGTTGTGCCAACTTAACTACAACTGTGAAAGATAGATACAATCTTCAATTAAGGAGTTTTGTTTTGTAACAGGAATCAAACTCACAACCTCAAGCCACTGAACTCACTTTGTAGCCCAGGCTGGTCTTGAACTCACAATGATCCTCCTGCCTCAGCCTCCCGAGTGCTGGAATTATAGGAGTACACCATCAGGCCTGGCTATTAGGGGAAATGTTATCTGACTCCACAGATACCAGGCTGAAACCAAAAGGTGATAATGTGATAGATGAACCTATGGCGATAGGTCCAAACACAAGTTAATAAAGTATCTTCTATCCCAACCAACCTGAGTGATAAAATATAGTGAGTAGTAACTTTACAGGTCTATAAAGAAGATATACCAGAAAGTAAGAAAAGAAAACAGAATTTATAGTTTTAGACAGTGCCCTCAGGATGCTTAGAGGAATATGCAGAATTGACTATCTTGAATTTCACAACTATGCTGAAGTTATTAAAAGCTTTGAATTGTAGTACACTAAAAGAATTCGTTCATTCATCAAACATTTATCTCCCAATATTGAGTCAGTCTCTGTGTTATAAGAACATCTTCATTATAGACATGATATTTTTCTCTACAGTCTTTTATAAGATGCTATTTTTAAAAAGAAAATAAAGGTGAATATGAACCTTGAAGGTTCCTTAAGGATAACTTGTAAGTTATGTATTTGTAACTTCTTGCTTATTGCTCATGGGAATGAAGAGGGTAGCTCATAAAAATGACCACAAATAAATCCAGTTTCCTTTGCAAGCATACTATTATATTTCCTGAAAGGAATGTGAAAAGGAGAACATTGTTTTTTTTTTTTTTAACAAACACTGGTTTTAAAATAAAATTGTAAACAGCAAGTCACAGTCTTTGTGGTAGTTTAAGTGAGTTTCTTCATTGCTGAGAAAATACAGGCTTCCTGTGCTTGGCAACAAAAGATAAGCTATTCATCTTCCTATCTCTGGACAGTTTTTCACAAGTGTGCAATAGCAGTCAGAATTCCCCAGAGAAATAATGCATGAACACAAAGCACACGCAGACACACGTTTACTGTCGAAGTCACCTTGTGTGATTATGGAGGCCAAGAAGTCCCATGATCTGCTCTTCTCAAGCTGGAGCCCAGGAAAGCCAGTGATGTAGTTCTCATACATTCGAAGGCTCAAGAACCAAGAACACCAATGTCCAAGGGCAGAAAACAAATGTCCTGACTCAACAGGGAAAATGAATTCACCCTTCCTTTGCCCCTTCTATTTGGCCCCTCAACAGACTAGAGGATGCCCACCTGCATGATGAAGGCAGATCTTCTTTACTCAGTCTACTGATGCAAACACTAGTCTCTTTAGAGACACTCTTACAAAACACCCAAGAAAGTATTGCTTTCTCAGTCATCTGGACATCCCTTGGCCCAGTCAAGGTGACACATGAAACTAACCATCATATTCTCTAAGTACTTACACTTGATAAAACTTGCGTCTTGTGAGACACATGATATAGAGAGCTCAGTGGTTTTCAGCACAGGCAGTTGATTAGGATACCTAGTGTAGCTGAAAAGAGAGAAGATAGATGTCTGGTTTTGTTAAATATCACTTTTAAGTCAAAGTCATAAATCACTATTTCGATGTTAGAACAGAGCTACCATTTGAAGTAAAAGGTTGCTGACACAAATAATGCCATGATATTAAGGAGCTGTACTCTGTCATTTGCTTGAGTTACTCTTCCACGAAGAAACTGTTCTCTTTCCCTCTAGCAACTTCCATGTAAAGCTGTTAGACTTTCCACATGTGGGATAAGCCTGTGGAGAAAAATCTTAACCACCAGATAATACCGCAACATTTCACAAGATTGCTTTGTGAACTCCTTCCTTATGAATGGTTCAAGGAATTGTATCTTTTTCTCAACTCAGCCATTATCCAACTGTACAGCCCACAAGAAAGCCATGTTTAGCATTTCTCCGTATTTTAAGGAGAAATGGTGACTCATGCCTGAGAGGCAGGATGAGCAGAAATCACAGGCATCTTCCAATCAGGCTTGCCTCTGCTCCACATTTAAGCCACAAAAGAGCCTCATTTCATAACAAACCAGAGACCAAGTCTAAATTAGTGTGTATACAATCTTGGAGAATTGAAGGCTTATGCAGTTATATTGGACTAAGTCTTACAAAATCTGTAGCTAGAATTCATAGTGAACTTGGAGAAGATACAGTCGATCCATTGCGTGTGTCTGTTCTCTGACATGACAAGAATCAAGAGTGGGACAATATGCAACGACCTTTACTAGATCCTGAGCAGGAAAGAAATGCTTTGTCAATCCAATGCTGTCCTGATCTGACAGGACAGTGGGACACCAATGCTTGTTTTATTAAGGGTCAATCATACAAGAGGTAGTTCCAGTATCACACAAACCTCTTCTAGAGTAACTAGCTGCAGGCAATCACTATGACACAGATGTGTTAATATCATGGACTTTCTTGATGTGAATAAGCCACAATGGTAAACAATGCTACCAGTGATACTTTATTGTGCTTTATCTGGGGACATCAAACCATTTCAAGCAACTTGAAAATATTAAGTATACATTATCTGTGGAAGTGAAGCTTAGAATTCCACCGAGCAGACTTCATCATCAGATGAAACACAAACACTTCATCAGGAAATATTCTATAAAGGCATTTAAAATTTCAGTTTAATTCTTTTTTATATATTTTGATCAAAATTTTCTTTTTATTTTATGAAAAAAGGTAAAACAGAATTTCATAACAAAACAATAGGAAAATAACAATAGTTAATACATGGCATATTGTCATTTTCAAAGTAGTTACACAGAGAAGAAGATATGGGCATAAAAAATTGTGCAGTTGATATTAGGAAGAAGCTTCCTTCTCAATGAACTGAGACACTAGTAGTGTGGCTCCTTGCATTATTCTCCCTTTTCCCTTCCTTCCTTTCCCCTTCCCCCCCTCCTAGTTCCTTTTTCCTTTTAAATTACTTTCCATTTCACAATGTCTACTATATATTCCAGACTTAATTTACTTTTTCAGTTTCTCATACCAGGGAGACAATGCAATGTTTACACATATGAGTCTGATTTATTTCACTTATGAGTATGATCTCAAGTTGCATCCATTTACCTATAAAGACCTCAAGTTTATCTTTCTTTATGGCCAAGCAGTATTCCATTATATAAAAATACCACATCTTTTTTATCCATTCCTCAGTTGTTTGGCATTTGGATTGTTACCAAGATTTAGTTATTGCAAATTGTGCTGCTATAAACATGGGTGCACATATATTGCTGTGGTATGATGTTTTTAATTCTTCTGGGAAGATACCCTTGAGGAGAATAGCTGGGTTGAATGGGACCTCTAATCCTAGTTTTTTGAGGAATCTCCACACTGATTTCCACAGTGGTTGCACTTGGCAGCACTCATACTAACAGTGGAGAAGGGTTCCTTTTTCCCCACAGTCCTGCCAGCATTTGCTATTGGCTGATTTCTTGGTGATAGACATTCTTTCTGGAGTGAGATGGAATCTCAGTGTTGTTCTAATTTGCATCTCTCCAATGACCAGTGATGTTAATATTTTTTCATGTATTTATTTGCCATTTGTATTTCTTCATCTGAGAAGTGTGTATTTATCTCAGATGCCCATTTTTGGATTGGGTCTTCAAATTTGGGGAGGTTTGAGTTTTTCAGTTCTTTTTTTTTTTTTTTGCGGCACCGGGGATTGAACTCACAACCTCGCGCCTGCCAGGGCAGGCGCTTAAGGCACTGAGCCAAACTCCCAGTCCTGGTTTTTTGAGGCAGGGTCGCACTATGTAGCTCATGCCGGCCTTGTGCTCGCGTTGTAGCCCAAGCCGGCTTCGAACTCACAACGCTCCGCCTACCTCAGCCTCCCGAGTACTGGGATTACAGGCGTGCGCCACCACGCCCGGCGAGTTTTTCAGTTCTTTAAATGTTCTAGACAGAAGTCCTGTGTCTGAGGGATGATTGGCTAAAATTTTCCCCACTCTGTGGTTTGTGTTTTCATTCTGTTGGTGATTTATTTTGATGTGCAACAGCTTATAAGATGAGATCCCACTTGTTGATTCTTTCAAGTATTTCCTGTGCAGTTTGGGTTCTGATCATAAACTCTCTGCCTATACCCATGTCTTCAAGATTTCTACCTACTTTGCCTTCCAGTAGACTTATTGTTTCTGTTTGAATATTTAGGCCTTTGATTCACTTTGACTTTAGTTTAGTGTATGGTGATAGATATTGGTCTAGTTTTAGTCTGCACCATGTAGAGAGCCAGTTTTTCCAGCAACATTTATTAAAGAGGCTATCTTCCTTCCAGTGAACATGTTTGGCTCCCTTGTCAAAGATAAGATGAATGAGTGTGTTTGTAGTTATATCTGCATCTTTTAATTTGTTCCACTGATCCTCAGGTCTGCGTTTGCCAGGACCATGCTAATTTTATCACAGTAGCTTTGTAGTATAATTTCAAGTCTGGGATTGTAGTGCCTCTTGCCTTGCCTTTTTTGTTCAGGATTGCCTTTGCTATTTTAAGTCTTTTCTGTTTCCAAATGAATTTTAGGAATGTTTTCTCTAGTTCTGTGAGGTATGCTAATGGTATTTTGATCCGCATTGCATTTAATTTGTATAACAGTTTTGGGAGTATGGCCATTTTCACAATGTTGGTTCTTCCTATCCATGAGCAAGGGATATCTTTCCATTTTTGATATCCTCTTTGGTCTCCTTTTTCAGAGTAATGTAATTTTCAATATGCAAATATTTTACTTCCTGTGTTATATTGAAGCCTAAGTATTTCTTTTGCTTTGTTTTGTTTGTTTGTTTTTGTTTTTTTGGATGCTTTTGTGAAGGGTATTGCTTCCCTAATTTCTCTCTCAGTGAGTTTGTTATTTTTTGTATAGGAATGTTAATGATTTTTTGAGTGCTGACTTTGATTTCAGCTATACTAACATAATTCTGAATCATGAGAATCTTCATTTATGTGACAACTGTTCTAATTTTTTTTGAAGTTGCTTTTCATAAATTTATGTCCATTTGAATTTTCCTTTACATTCCAGTTTTTCCTAGATTCAAAAATCATAGAGTCACACCCTTACTGATGTGAAAAAATTTTGCCAAAGCAAAATTTAAGCCTGTATGTCACAGTAAAATTTTCATTGGTTAAAATCATTGCTCCTTGTGCAACACTTCTCTTTCTCTTTTTATTCCACAGTATTAAGGGTTTTGTGTTTAAAGGCATTCAGAAATTGTTGCAGACTGACTATTCTCCCACCACAGAATTTCTCCCAGAATTCCTCTGAAGGTCTGCATCACCATGGAAACCACTTCACAATTGACCTGGATCCTAGCACCTTTATGAAAAAATTATCATGGTCACATCCCCTCTCTGGCTCCATTCCACTATACCCATATAATTTGGAGATATCTGAGCCTGGTGCTTAAAATGCACTCTGAAGTTGAACAAATTCTCCAGACTGCTCAATCTCAATATGACTTGTAAATAATAAATTTTGGAATTCTTAAATTTCTAGGAAGTTTGGATACCAGATTGTAGCCAGGACATTCCTGTGTCTCAGCATGAATGTGAAAAGCTCACAGAATGCTGTAGAATGCCAAAGAAGCAGCCAGCTCTCATATGAAAGACAGGCTATTTGTTCTTTGATGACAGTAGCCATTAAAAATGACAGTTGAGAAATTTTAGTCATTGTCTGTGAGGCCAGTTTCTGCCTGATGAACAAATCCACTTAGAAGGGACCCTAATGCTCCCGCAGTGTATTCATCATTCCAGGACCCTAGGGTACAACTTATAGCTCTGGAATATCTCGTTGCTAAGTAGTCTACAGGGTTTAAATTGACACATTCCTTATGGAGTCAAGGTTTCTATAATTGTCACTGTCATCTACAGCAGCTCTGGGAAGGGCAACAGGGCGGAGAGAAATTTCACACATGCCATATGTCACTTACTCATCCTGCAAGATCTGGCTAGGACTTGTTGCAGTTGGGAGGAGGGGAGAAATGTGTCTGGATGACACAAACTCAAAGATCCCAGGGCCTTCAAAGATGGATTCGGAGCTAAAATTGTTCACCATGACGTATACATGCAGCTTCATTTCACAGTACGGGCATTTCTGCACTCAGCACTCACATCTACACTGGGCAGAGTGAGATGTTAATACATCCATCCAAAAGATATTGAAGGTGTTTCTGAAGGGAAACCAATTCAGGTCATTTCCTCCAACATCAAGGAAAGTGTCTTTACCTCATCATTTAAATGATAGTAGAAATAACAAAATTAGGTTTATTTTCTTATGTATAGCAAGTGTTTTTCTTGTTGAGATTCCAATACATCACCATTAAAGAAGAATTAAAATAATATCAATATTGCATCTTTTATTAAACACAAGTATAAGTTCATGGGCCAGACTTTCTGTAATTGTTTGACCCCATAACCCCATTTGTTACACTGTATTTTTCAAAGTCAGATCTCCATTGACACTACTGATTCATCAAGTATCACTGGCACCATGAGCTGACAGTGAGTCGCTTTTTCATGTTGGATATCTGAATCAGACAAAAAGGTTTGCCAAACTGTATTTTCTCCAATTTTTATTTGACAGTTTTCTTCTCTAAATTAAATATCATAAATAAAAATGCCTTCAGAGGTTCTGAATCATCACCCCATCCTACTCTCCTTCGGCCCATGTCCCCAAAACTTTCCTGGGTTTAAATTATAAGCCTAGAGAGAAAGACACACAGCATGATAACTTGATTGATGGAGGACTCAACCATGGCTAACTGGGGTTCCTCTCCGTATTCCTTTTCTATGTCTATGTATATGAATAAATATATACTACTAACTCAGTCTTGCTTTAGGCTTTACCACTAAAATTGTTCTCAAAATAATTGCCACTATCTTTCGCTTTGTCTTGACCAATTGATATCCTCAGCCACTTTTTAAAGCCAATTCTATAAAAACATAATTTATATACAGTGACATTTACCCTCCTTAGGTGCACAGATAGATGACTATTGAAAATTGCATTGGAATCATGGAGCTTCCACCACATCAAGATACAGAAAAATTCCTTCACTCCCAAAATGCTGCTCTTGTAGGTTAGTCATTTTCTTCCTTACCCCAGCCCCTGGCAAACTCTAATCTGCTTTCTGTCTCTATAGTATTACCTTTTTCAGAATGTCATGTTAATGCAATATACAATATGTGGCCTTTTGTATCTGGCTTATTTCACTAGTGCAATGCATTTGAGATTCATTCATGTCATTGTAAATGTCAGTAGTTTGGGGTTTTTTTATTTTTTTTTATTACTGAGTAGGATTGTATTGTGTGGACATACCATAGTTTATTTACCCATTTTCCAGCTTATGGAAATTTGTGTTTTGGGGGTTCAGTGATTATGAATAAAGTCTCTGTAAACATCCACTTACAGCTTTTCATATGGACAGGTGTTTTCATTTCTCTTGAGTGAATACCAAACAGCATGATAGCTCATTATGGTTTTGCATTTCTCTAACGGTTAGTGGTATTGAAATTTTTAACATGTGTGGTCAGCTTTCTCATTGCTGAGACACAATACTCAACATCCACAGTGTAAAAGAGGAGAAGTTTAAATTTAGCTCACAGTTTCAGGGGATTCCATATGTGGTTGGCAGCCTCTAAAGCAGGAACATTATGGTGGCAGGGAATGGCAGAGTAAAGTGGCTTAGTTCATGGCAGCCAAGAAACAGAGCAGGGGAGCAGTACCAGACGAAAGAGGTGACAGGCCCCAAGATCATATGTTCATGACCCACCCAGAGTCACCCAGAAGTTCACTCCACAAACCCTCTGGATGGGTCCAAAATCCATCAAGTTGACACTTTCATCTGAACTTTCGTTATGTCTGTATCTGCCATCTGTATCTCTGCTTTGGTGAAGTGTCTGTCGTAAGTTTCTCCCTAATATTTCCAGTTTGATTGCTTGGTTTATAATTACTGAGAGGTGAAAGATCTTTACACATCCCGGATACCAGTCCTTTATCAAACGTATTTTGCAAATATTTTCTCTGAGTTTGTGACTTCTCTTTTGTTTTCAAATCAGTAGAAATCATGGAAGTTTTGTATTTTAATAACTCTGGCATTTTAGGACTTTTTTTGTTATGGTTTATGCAATCTCTGCAGAATATAATTTTTTTAAATCTATGTTTACAAATACTCTTTTTCCTTCTATAGATTTTATAAATTTTGTTATGGTAAAGTATTCATAAAAATATATAATTTTAACCATTTTAAAATTTACAATTCAATGATATTTAATATATTCATGTTGTGTACCCATCATCATTGTCTAGTTTGAAATCATTTTCCTCACCTTAGAAGGAAACCCCACACATGCACTAAACAGTCATTCCTCATTCCTCTCACCGTAGTTTAAGATATTTTCTAAGGTTTACTTTTGCAAGAATGGTCCAGAATTATTTGTTCAAAAGGCTTTTATTTCTCCACTGAAATGCCTTGGCAATTTTTTTGAAAGTGGGCATATCTCTGGCCTCAATTCTCTTATTCTGATATATGCATCTTTCCTTTTCTATCCCTTGGAGCATCAAGTCTTAAACACTGTAGCTTTACAGTGTTTGAAATTCACTTGCATGATGCCCTCAAGTTTGTTCTTTTTCCAGTTGTTCAGGAAAACCTACTTTCTTTGATTTTCCATGTAAATTTAGAGTATTTATCAATTTGAAAAACATAGTTTGTGGTTGTTTGATTGAGATGAAATTTTTATTGGCTTTTATTGCATTGAATCTAAAAATCTATTTGGGCACAATTGACATGTTAAGAAAAATTGAGTTTTCAAATTTCTCTTCTATAATGTGATATACCTCCTCATGTAAGTCTTCTTTAGTCTTTTATTAGTAATTATGTCTTTAATACTATAGAACTTGTATATATGTGTGTGTGTGTATATATATATATATATATATTTTTTTTTTTTTTTTTTTTTTTAACCGCACTGGGGATCAAACTCACAGCCTCATGCCTACCACACAGGTGCTTAAGCCACTGAGCCAAACTCCCAGCCCTAGTTTTTTTGAGGCAGGGTTGCATTGTGTAGCTCAGGCCGGCCTTGTGCTTGTGTTGTAGCCCAAGCTGGCCTGGCCTTGAACTCACAACACTCCTACCTCAGCCTCCTGAGTGCTGGAATTAAAGGCGTGCGCCATCATGCCTGGCTCTTTGCATGTATCTTTTTAAATTTAATTGTAAGTACTAAAATTAGTGGTAAAATTGCAAATGATATTGTTCATTATTTTCAGTTTTGAGTGTTTGTGGTTATGTGTATATAATTATGATTTTTTATATGTGTATCTTGCCACTTACTAAACTCATTTATTAGTCTGCTGTCTTTCTGGATGATTCTTGGAAAGTTTCCTACATGGACAATCTGTCATCTGTGCAAAGAGACTCTTTTAAGTTTTTTCCCCCTAGGTATGTGGGTGTTTTTGTTGTGTTTTGTTTTTTGTTGTTTGTTTGTTTGTTTGTTCCACTTCACCTTGTTTCCACTTCACAATAGAAATTATGAAAGTAAGTTTTAGCACTTTTTTGGACATGTAGATCTCTATAGTCTGTTAGCCACTCCAACACTTACACATCATCTTTTGCATGGTCCTCTGCTCTTTTCTTCATAACATTATCAACTGAAATGACATTGTTTAATTGTTAGTTTCCTGTACTTTAATTTCTTCTTTCTTCTTCTAGAAGGTAAGCTCCACAAGGCAGGAACATTGATTGTTGTGATAGTGGTAACTGTGGCCTGATTCCTATTCCTGGGAATGTCCTATTCCTGGCAAGTGGTAGATTTTCAATAAATAATAAATGTATAGTGAATGAGTGAATTAACCATCTACTTGGTCACCTACTGGGAAAACCTGAGTATCAGCTGATTCCAGAAACATGGTCAGTAACAGAAACCACTCTAGATTTTTTTTTAATCAGGAAAAGACTTAATAGAGAAATTTTGAAAGTTATCAAATTAGGTAGAACTATCAACTAAGAAGCAAAGGCCATGGAAATTGCTAGAAAACTCATTATGAAAATAAATCCAAGGAATTTCAAGGATCTCAGCTATCTACAGGCAAGATGTCAGCTGTCTATGGAACCAAGATTCTCAGGAGATTATGCAGTAACTCCTGAGAAAAAGCTCATTCTGCCACATGCCAAAATCCACATGCCATCACACCAGTGCTGGAATAATATTAGGCTCCCTTCTGATATTTCATGAGTATGTCTCAGCAGAGGGCCATGACCCAAGATCCTGTTGGCTAAGAAGTAAAGAAAATATAGGTTCAGAACTCGGGCATCTTAATAGAGAAGGAAGACAAAAAGATGAGAGAGACAAAGACAGAGACACACACAGAGACAGAGACAGAGAGAGAGACAGAGAGACAGAGGAATCCAGCCAAGGAACTCATTTAACTCTAAATCATGACCAAGTGCTATATAGATTTTATTCCTACATCTCCCTCAAATATATATGATATCTTCCTCTCACTAACCTCTCCTATCTTCACCTCCATTTAGACCTTCAGTATCTTTCACAAAAATATAATTGGTATTACTTTCTTTGGCCTTGATTTATTAAACTGATCCATCTAAAACATAACTGTTACCTCTAATTTAAGAGCCTTTAATGCTTTTATCACCTAGAAGTTCAACTTCCATGTGGGGGAAGAAAGGCTGGGTCTTTTGATTTTTATTCTTCTGCAACAGTGTGTTCTCTACGCATCCCCTCATCTTTTTGCCTTTCTTCATTTCACCCAGTTTGCCTGCTTTGCTTCCTGGGCTTTTCCACCTGATGCCTTCTAATCCTTTAAGACAAAGCTCGGGGTTCATCTTCCCCAGGAAGCTTTGCTTCACCTCTTTCCCTTTCCTCCATCTTGCTCTTCTCTAACACCCATACCCAGAATGAATTAGGAGCATCCTCTTGACACTATCCTTCATAAGATAATAGTTCATCTGTGACTCCTCCTCCCCTCCCAGAGAGGCACCATCTTCAAGAGTTGGATGACATCTTGTCACCAAGTGCTGGACAATACAGAGCACACAGTAAGCATTTGGTAAAGGTTTGAATGGAAGAATAAAAACTCACATGCACAGGTATCACATGCGTTTGATCTTTTTAATTACACACTTTAAAGGCTGGGTTTGGCAAAGGAAGACTTTCAGAGAAAAGCAAATGGAGCTGTATGTAATACTTCTAACAGAGCATCTCTAATTTTTTTCCAAGACTAGCACATATTCATTTTTCCTACCTAATTAGAGTTGATAATTAAAAGAAGAAGAGAATAAGAAAGTGAGAAGGAGGAGATTGGAATGGAACTAAAAGAGTTTTGCACCACTCAGGTATCCTAGGACAGTAGAGGAAATTAGTAACAGGGATCACAGAACAGATAAGATACTACTATTGTTATTTTCCTGAATAAGAGTCATTGGCTGAGGGCCAGGAGTTTGGCTCAGTGGCTTAAGCGCCTGACTGACTGGCGTGAGGCTGTGAGTTCAAACCCTGGTGCTGCGATAAAAAAAAAAAAGAAAAAAGAAAAAGAAAAAACTACTAAGAGTCATTGGCTGCAGAGGAAAGCTGCTTCTGAAAGAACTCCAAAACCCAGCTAGATTCCACCTAGCCTGAATGAAAGATGCTTTGGGTCTGCAAATAAGTAGGTGCTTAAAAATTGGACATTCTCTTTTACATGTTTGTTTGAGGCTGCCACTTCTTTGCAGCACATTTCTATGGTGTAGAAAGGCTTAACGTTTACTTATTTACCTAAACAATGTTTTAAATGGGTCATGTTCATTAAATACTCAGAGTATCCCAATAAGTTAAGCACCATTAAATCTCCTTCGTGTTCTTCACTACTAGTGACTTACACCTATATTCCTGGCTATATTCCATTGTATTCACACCTCACAAGCAAGAACTGGCGTAACTCTCAGCTTGAAGTTGTGTGCTCATAGCTGCCTTTCTGTACTTTTCCATTTTTCCATAGGAAATGGTGCAGGAAGAGCTGTAGATTATATCCTGCAGATTATATCCTACATATATATATATATATATATATATATATATATATATACGCACACACACACACACACACACATTAGATGGTGTTGTATTTCTTCACTGCTCAACTGATGCTCTCTCAATTCTCTTCCAATGCTGATACTCCTGTGTTTGTGACTTCCTCTCTGAAGGCCCTTATTTAATCAGGTCAAATGTCTAACAGTAACATAAGATTTCTTGTTCCATCTCATTGAGACCCAAATCATGAAACATTTTAATTTGTACAAATTGCCTTTCATTTTATAGTCATGTGGCTTTTCATTTGCATTTTAGAGTTTTATGTATGTGCCCTTTATTGAATAGGACTCAAGATAATTCCAGTCATCAGAGGAAAAAAGCACTATGAATAAATTACAAGCACATAAAGCACAAAAGCACAGAAGTTCCATTACCCTCTTCCCCTCTCCCCATGCCTCTTCCCTCCCCAGGGACAGCTCCAAAGCTTTTCCTTGGGAATGGAGACTTCAGAATACGTGGATGTTATAAATGTCACAAAAGTGATCCTTCGCAGCTCTCTGGGGGCAGAGTCATTGTCCTTGGAACTGCATTAAGGCATCAATCTTGGGTAAAATAGCCCAGGGTACCAGAGTGGTGTCTTCCCAGATCTGTTTTGGCCTTAATCTTAAAACTCATTAGGAATTTCTTAGAACTTTATTCATCTTCTATATGTCCACTTTCTCTATTTCAAGTCAGTGATAAATGAGTCACAGGGTTGTATTTGCATTAGCCTGGGTGTTTGCCAGTTTAAATTTGTCTTCTGACTCAATTCCCTTCTAAAAAATTTTAAGATCCTTTGTTCACAAAAGAAAGAGTCCAACTGTTACTGGATTTCTGGAAAGGCAGATAGCATGATTGGAGATGGGGACTGTTCTCTCCTACCCTGCAGAAGAGCACCATGGAGTATGGACCTAGAAGAGTCAGTGCCTTAAAAGTAAGGATGACAAACTATTGCCCAAAACCCTATGGAAGATGGAGATACATCCAGGAGGACAGATAAATGGCATCAGATCCTATATAGTAGTAGAGCAAATTTCTTTGGAAGCATTGAAAAGACGGCTCCCGGTGATTCTGATCCTCTCATTGAGTTATCAGATTTGGAGAGTTCAGTTTGAGGTAGAAAAAGTGAAATATTCATTATTGTTGACTCTTGGACTGGACCAGTTTCCCTAGAAGACAGAACCTGAAAAACTTTACACATGGTGATTAATATTTTATGAGGAGGGTAGGGAACATGCAATCTCAAGATGCAGAAGTGAGGGAAAACTGAAAGTGAGGTGGGGAAAGAGGAAAACAAACACAAAGTGTTATCCTTCTGAGCAGCCCATAGCTTCTTACAAATGTGAAGTGACTGTCCAGTCACATGGAGCCAAGCCATATAGAGCTACTATATTTCAAATCTACCTCTCTGTCTCCCCTCTCAATGTGAATTTGCCTTACCCTTCCAGGTCCTTATATGTGAGCTCTCCAGATAATCTGGGGAAACCAAGGCATCCATGAATTGAGTTGGACCAGACATGGATGGTGAATTGCCATGGCAGTAGTGCCAGTGGGCATGATGAGGGCTTCCTTCAGCTGAAGGGGAGGCAGAATCAGCCTGTGGGGTGGAGATGAGATGACACGGGCACTGCTATGGTTTTACAGCTACAGGAATGGAGTGAGTTATAGCTGGGAATGCTCCAGCTGGGAACTGAGGCTCATGGAGTGGGCAGGAACAACCAGACCTAGTGCATGTAATGTGGGCCCTGTACACATTCTAGTGTGCCACGGGATGGGAAGATGTGAAAAACTACTGGCTCCATCCTGGTTTTATAAATTATAAGTAACATCCTTAGAAAAAAGTCATCTATTGGAATTAATGTCAAATAGGAAACATTATGAAGGAAGTTTTATAATTTCAGTAAGAATTCAGACTTGCAGACTTGGATAAATGAGAGAGCTGTTGAGAGACCATTTCTAGATTAAAAATAAAGAAGGAGGAGGAGAGAAAAGAGAGGAGGAGGAGGAGGATAAGTAGAAGAAGAGGAGGCAGAGGAGGATTTTAGACTCTTGCCCAAATAGCACCAGAAAGGAATACAGAATTTTTTCTTAAAGCTTTTTATTTTAATTAGAGAAACTATATCTTTGGGGTGGGCAATGGTCTGTAATCTTAGAATGATTTAAATCATTTTCTCTTAAACTCCTTTTCATATTTATAATTTTGTATTTTAATACTTTTATGCTAATTAACTACCTAATTATAGACTATTCAAGAGAAATGTCTCAACATACCTGAAAAAGTTATATATGTATGGAGAAATCTGACAGTAGGAATGTTAACTACTGCATATATTAAGGATTATCTTCATAAATCTGAAGATAAATAATCTACTTCAACCTCTTTAATTAGAACAAAAGCCACTTCAGCAAAGTAATAAGCATATATCTTCTTCAAACCTAGTTGCATTGATTAAGGATTATATTGGAACTTATTTTCTGATTTAGTGTTTCACCTGAGGTTTTGGAATGTTTAAAAATTATTGAATCCAAGAGTTTTGAAACCAGTACTTCCCTGTTTCTAAAATATGGAAAACACTACTACCTAGAAGTCTAGTTTCAAAGACATACTTCAGATTCCCTAGCACAGTGGCAGTGTTTACCTAGGAGTGAATGACATTCCAACTTCAAGGCAATACTTGGGCCTGCTGTCTATGTTTGGATGTATGTTTCTCTAGGAACAAATAGCTGATTGACTGTTTCATGCAGAATTAAAAAGTTTAGTAAATTTAATAATTTCTGGAGCATGTTTGATCTCAGCAAGCTTACTTAAATTAATAGGGTGTGGTTGCTTGTTACCGTTATTGGGGATGGAAGCTACATTTTAATTTTTTACTTTGAGGCAGGGTTTTGCTAAGTTGTTCAGGGTGGGCTACAACTTGCAGTTGTCTTATCTTAGCCTCCTAGAATGTTGAGATGACAAGCATGATTAGATCTCTGTGATTTTATTTCTTTTATATGCATTTTTCAAAAATACGAAAGTAGACTGCACTACATTGGGATAGTTGCTAGGAGAGGTGTAGATCCACGAGATTTTTTCCTATTAATATCCCTTAGCTTAATTCTATAAAAAAAAAAAGAAAAAACCTTTCATGTTGACAAAAATCCCAAGCAGTAAGATTTTAAAATTTCCCACTCTTACCACTTTTTTCCAGCAATGTTCAAATGAATTTTCATTTGAATTTGTACTTGTGTAGGCATAGGTAATACTGTATTGTCAAATTATTTTTCTATTATAATCTAGATTCATTGGGGGCAAAAGTCAAAATTTCACCTGAGTGTGAGATCAAATGGTTTTGTCTCTTTTACTTTTTCTTTCTCTTTCTTGCTTTCTTATTTTCTTTCTTTCTTTCTTTCTTTCTTTCTTTCTTTCTTTCTTTCTTTCTTTCTTTCTTTCTTTCTTTCTTTATTTTCTTTCTTTTTTTGGGTAATGGAAGTCAAACCCGGGACCTTGTGCTTGCAAGGCAGGCAATGGGCTGCTGAACTACCTCCTCAGACCCTTGTCTCTTTTTCTACTAAGGTCAATAAAATTTTGAAAACCATTAGAATTTGCGTGTTCTTTGATTTTCCTGTGGCTAAGAAACATACTTTCAATTACATGCTTGATTCCATTCCATCTTTCTCAGAAAATGATTGAAAATTATGTTTTGGAAATTTTTCTGATGTATTTTTAGATCTCTGCATTTTAGATGTATTTTATGACTTATAAACAGCTTTACTTTGGGACTGCACCTTGAAAAGCAGAGTGTACATGGTAGGGAAAAATACTTTTAAAAATTATGTACAAATTGAATAAAATATTCACTGAAATTTTATAATATGATTTTTAAATATATACATGTACATATTTTTGGTGTAAAAATTGATAAGGTCCAACCTTGTGATATATATTTTTTTATATTTATTATAATTTTTTTGTACATATTAACTGTACAAAATAACAAATTTCACTCTGACATAAGATATATTATTTTAAATAGAAATATTTACATTCACTATTTTGGAACTAGGATCTCATTTTAGGATCTAGCACCATATAGCTTGTGAAGAAGTAGATATTCAGCATTGGTTAAATTCTGCCTTATTTGAGAGTCACATAGGTGTTATTTCATCTTCTGTACAAGAGTCTAAATATTTCAAGAGTAAGAAGACATATTTGTACTTAAACATGATAGAAATGTACACATACTAAAAATGCATCATAAATCTGTTTTTTGTATAACATGTCATATGTGTATTTTATATTTTGTGCACTTGTGGAGCATATGCTGTGAAGGTTATTTAGAAATTATTTCATCACCTGAATGTTTATTGATTGGCATTTTCAGTGTCATAATTTATATTCATCCTGTTCCTTGACTAATTCTAGAACTCCATGTTGAGCATAAGCTCTGTGTCAGAACTGTACTACTTGCTGTAGACTTACACACCTGAATTTCTCTGTTCAGTGAGAAATGAGAAATACTCATGCAATGAAAAAAAATCACAGCCCTCTGAATCCAAAGTTTAAGACTAGTTATTTTTATTACAACTATAGTGTTGCATTTTATTGCTTTTTCATGTTTATTAATTGAAATAATAATAAATTGAGAATATGAAATATTAATTTAAAGTTAAACATTAAAATGAAAAATTCATTGAATTAAATGCCCTCTGTAAATCCTTACAAGAGGCTGTCAATTAGATGCCAAAATTCATAGTAAAATAAAATTATTGTAGTAAGGTGATAGTCCATACTTACACAATTTTAAAAACTGGCAATCCTTTTGTGTTTCACTTAGAGTAGTAACTTATTATCCAAAATATTTTTTTCAAATTTTTCTATTTTAAAAATATGATTAAAACATATGTTAATTGTATTATTTAGTAGCACAAATTACTTAGCTTCTTATATTTGAAAGGATTCAATCAGGTCAACTTAAAAGCACAAAAGCAACAGTATTACAAGGTGATAATCCCAGGAGCCCTGAGCATGATGTCATTTAATGAATTAGAAGTACCAGTTTCTGGAATGTTTAAGCTTTGTTGAACTTTGAGGAACAAAAGGGACAGTGACCTCCCTACCAAAAGAATGCTGTGGGTAAGCTGATCAGTTACTTATCAGTCCACCATTGTCGCTGTGCCAACCAGACGTGTTCACATTGCTTGAACATGATGTGCACTGGTAGTTATAGTCAGGGTAATAAAGATAAAATTATGACTTCATTTTCCATGGATAACTTAGCCTTTGTTTGCTGGTATTAGTCGTTTTAAGACCACATGCAAGGAAAACTTAATACTGAAAAATGTTCCAACTACATACAGTAGTGCTTTTAATGACTAGATAAGAAAGATTTTATAAATATCAAGTCTGCTCAGCTCTATTACTAGATGAAAAGAATTTTATCAAAGGAGGCAAGTTTCAAAAAATATTAAATCTCAGCAATCTTCCTGAATTCAGACTAATGATTAATGATTTGTCAGAAGTGGTTTCCATCATAAGTTTTGAAAGTCTACTAATATTTTCTCAAAATCCTTTACAGAGAAGATGCATATTTTTCCACAGGAGAAGTTTGAACAAACTAAATTATTAATAGAAAGGTTTCAAAGATAACCATAACCAAAAATGCTTTTAAGTAGACAACAAAATCGCAATGGGACAAACTAGACCAATAAGAGATTTAAGAATAGGATAAAATTAAGATATAAAACATTGAAATTAAGAAAAAATAATTGTTTCATGGTACTTTTTATATACAATATCCAAGCTAAATTGTTACTGTATCATAGTGACCAAACTCTTCACTTCACTTATTTGACAAATACAAATCATTGCCTTCTCTTTCAACATGGAATTTATCTTTAAGCAGCCAAGATAGACAGTGTTGAAGTATGTAAGTATAATGTTTTGATAATTTTATTAGAGTTGATCAAGGTGAATTATTGCTTTCAGACTCTGAATATTCTGAGGCTCTTAAGCAAATATGTGTAAGATATTAAAATTTAGAAAACCCAGTCTTTTTTAGGGATGTATAATACCAATGGATAGGGTTTTCATGTAGGGCTTAGACTATGCTAGTTGACTTTAAATCTCACTACCGTGCAGAAAAGATTATAGACAAGAGAGTATCTATGCTGAAAGTGACTAAACTTAATTGAGAGAAGACTAAAACTGCTGCTTTTATAAAATGCTAATATTCAAAGAATGAATACTCATGAGTTTCAAATTTATTGAAATCTTTTTCTTAACAGAATTGGCCATATTTGTAACCAGGAAATAAAAATAATAACTGTTATTTAACATTTATTGAACCGTTAGTATTGCTAGATGGTATTATGATGAGCTCTTTGAGAGAATTATTTCATTTAATCCTTTACCTTGTTAGTAAGGTACTAATATTTGTTGCAATTTAGAGGTGAGAGAGTTGAGTATTGTTAACTTAAGTTTTGTCCTCAGTTCAGCCCTGGTTAAAAAAGTAAAAAATAGATTTTTATAAACACTAATAGCACCACAGGGTGCAGTAGAAAGAGCACAATTTGAGAACACAAGAGATCTGGATCCTGTCCTATACTATAATTCCTTAAAGGTATGGACTCTGTGTTGGTTACTACTTGTGTTAACCAACCTATCACCATGACAAAATATTGGAGAAAAACAATTTAAAGGAAGGAAAGGTTAATTTTGGCTCATGGTTCCAGAGCTTTCAGTCCATGGTTGTTTGACCCCATCACTGTGACCCAATGGCAGAGTATCATGGCAGGGAGCCTGTGGTTGAACAAAGTTGCTCACCTAATGGCAGCCTGGGAACAAAGAGAGAGCTCACTTTTGTGTCAAAGTCCCCTCCCCCAAGTTTATAAGCTCTGAATCCTTAAGTATGACGAGGTCAGAGCCCTCATGACCAATCACCTCCCACAGATTCCACCTCTGAACCTGGTTGTACTGAGGATCAAGTCTTCCACATGAGCTTCTCGGGACATTTAGAGCCAAACTATAACACCATTCTATGCCAACACTTGGCCTAAGAGCAGTAACATAATAAATACATAATAAGCTTACTTTATGGATTGATTGATTCACTGAATAAAGGAAGAAGCTGCTAAGTTGTTGTGTCCTATTGGCCAAGTTGTTTAACCCACTTGGATCTTGTTCATTTTTATTCATTTTTCTATCCTATTTCCAGCATCTTCATTATTTATAAAAATCATTTGAAGTATCCTAGTAAAGGTTACAACTGCATAATTCCTTGGGTCAAGATAAAAGGTCAAGAGCAATATACTTTAAGAAGGGAGAAATCAGGCCTGAAATCAAGGATAAGAATAGCTGCCTCCTCTGAGCTTGAATTAAGAGTGGAAGTTGCTGTAGAAACAGAGCATCTGCTTGATTGAATCTACCCCACCTACCTGCTCTTCTTCTGCTACATTTGGCCAGAGCAATCTGCTGCTGTAGGAGTCTTACAAAAAAGAAAAGAAAAGCTCCAAATACCAGATTTGCTGTCCAATTATTTTTAATGATTAAATCATCCCAGTTCTATATGACCATGTTAGGTCCATCAAAAATTCAAACAGCAGAAAACCTTGGGAAGGAAATGAAGGGTTTCTTCTCTAGTGAAATGAGACAGATCTTAAGGAATGGAAAGATTAGAAGAGCTCTGAAAATAAAGTAGATACCTAAAAAAAATGGGTTTAAAAATCAAATAAGTCTCAGCAAATTATAAGCACCCACATAGTTTCACAAATGAGTCCTGACTCTGTCTAGCAGAATGGCTACTGGGAACAAGAGAGACCATCAAAGAAAGAATAGAAAAATATTCAGCCAACGTCACAGAAACCCAGCTTAATGTGATCACTAACTGCCCTAGATTGTTTGTTTTGGGTTCAGACAGTGCAATTTGATAAGAAAAGAATTTGAGCCAAATGGTGAGAAAGGTAAATAATTAACAGTCTAACTTCAACAAACAGCAGCAAACTAAGATATTTGAGTTATATTTTGCAAAAAGCAGCATTCATACCAGCAAAGCCCCATCCTGAGATGTTTGTCTTTATCTTGTGGGTGTCGACTCTTACATTCACCTAAGAAACCAAGTATCTTTCTTACTTGGGACAAGTTGCACTTTGGAGATCAAAGGAACCCTTTTCCAGCACACTAGTGATAATGCTCCAGTTTCTTCAATATTTATGGTGATGTTTTTGCACCTGCTTCCTCCCATAACCGCTTTCTGTTTGCAGACTCAAGATCAGCATTAGGCAATTCATAGAGCTGTTCAGTAAAAAGTACTTTATCACCTCATACTATTTTGTATGTATCTTATATTTTCTAACACTATCTGGTTGGTTATCCTGCAGATTCCTTCACTAAGAAATTTCCTATAGCTTAATGGCTTATTTTTTAAACTATGGCCTGAGAGTATCTAAATGGTCAGTTAGAATCTGCATTTTGTCATGGTTATTTCTCACTACTTTTTCTAAGCACTTTTCAACATGCTCTATCTGGGTTAATAATAGTAATCAGGAAAATTGAAATAAAATAAAAACTTGAAAGAGTGGAAAATGCATAATTTGACTTGGAAAATTGCCAGTATGGATTTATAATCAAATGATAGGCAATTAACATTGTGCCTCTTAAAATTATGTAATACCTACAGATTAGAATTCTTTGTTAAATTAGAGTGGAAATTTGAATTTTTAATGTGAATTAAAAGATAGATAATCAGCGATATTATTCTCCCTATTCTTTTTTGTAGTCTGGTCCGGTAAAGTAATTTCAACCAAAAATTTAAATCTGAAAAATATTTATTTGTTTTGATCCGTCTTTAGTACAAAAAAAAAAAAAAAAAAAAAACAGAGTAGAAAACCTAATAACTATGGACAGTACAGGGCAGATTATTGGAACTAATAATTAATGAAAATATTATTTATAAAATTTTTTCATGATCATTTTATTCCAAAGAATAAGTTTTGAGTAGGTGTTCACATATTATGAATTGTGACTATGTAAAAGAAATTGAAAACCATCTTAAAGAAAAATTTACTTTGCTACCTTTTGGTAAGTGGGATGCTCAATCTGCTTCATTTAATGATTCTAAATCATCTGTTGGTTTGTGTGTGTTAAGTAGGATGGGAATAGCAATTATTTTTTCTCTCTTTTTCACTCTTTGTGTTCTTAAATGTCTTACATCGTTTTGTCCAATATTTTTATTCATTTTCTGTGTACATATGTGGTACTGAAAAAAATCCTTAATCAAAATTAGTATCCACCAAGGTCTCAATGGCTGGAATGAGAGACGAAATTCGATTTTACACAAATCTCCAGAGAATCCTATACTAGCATTCAGAAACAGCCAGTCACATTATTACAAGATCAGGAGTCTTGGCTTAAAGCAATACTTGACTTGCCAACCATGTCACACCACTCACATACGGAGATTTGAGTCTAGGATTTTATATTAAATGATACGAACAAAGAGGCCCAATAGCAAGAATGAAGATGATTGTCTGATTTTGCATAAATTACAAAAGCTTGTAGCAATCTTCACAGTTTATGAAAGAAATAAAGTTAATCAAAAGATCAAAGCCAGGTATTTCTTAAAATTTCACAAATCAGGGGCAAGTTTGGGGGGAAATGAGTATATTTCAACACAAGGCATGAAGATAGATAATTCTTATCCATGTTGTCCAACGGTACAGTGGGACCCATGATTTAAAAAAAAATTGTGGGAAAGCAGATTCCAGTCACGTGTGGCCAAGATGGTGACAAGGAAATAAGCTATGTCAGAATGTATAGTGTGGCTTCATCGCTGGAAGAGGTCCAACTGGTAGTGGATGTTTGACAGGGTTACCACAAGTTCAATCACAAGGTAGTACTTGAAGCTAATGACCTGCAGAGACCTTCCCCCTTATGACAATGTATTGCTTCACAAAAGAAATGGTAGCTAAAAGGCGATTAATGTGGAGATGGTATGTATTGATAAAGAATTCGTATACAGTGTCTGCTTCTCAGGTTATTTAAGATCTAGTGTTGGCATGATTGGTGGGCAGACCATAATTCCATGCCTTCCTAAGATGCTTTAGAGGTTTGGCTATAATTTAGGAACCCATTATGGCAACTCTGTTTTTTCTTTCTTTGTGATATAGAAGACAGATGAAATTATTTTGTACCTTAAGGATTACTTGAAAACCATTCTAAGGCTCAGACGCCATTGAAGATGATGTTAGTGGGTGCTACAATACAATCCCTGACATCACTTTTTCTGAATCAGGTGCTCACACAGCCAGTTCCCAGGAGTGTGTGTTATTGAAGGATCACAACTGACTTTCTCTCCAAGAATGGCTTTACCCAAAGTTATAGCCCTTCCATGCAGGGAGCCAGCAAGGGCAAAGGAGATAACAGAAGTACAAAGCCAAAACCATCTTGTCTTCATTTGGGATAATTTAGAAAGATTATCGTTAGGCCTCTGTTGAGAAACTTTGTTAGAGTTCACTTTACATTTTTGTCCTATTTTTCTTCTCCTGATCCCTTGAAGGTATGACAGCTAATGGCATTTCCAAGTAAATCTCCTTAAACCTCTTCTTTATATGTTTATAGAAAACAGACTGAAGGTGGTAGAGACACTGATAACAGAGATGATGATGAGAATTGTGGAAGAGGGATAGGTGATATAGAGAGGAAAAAATTATACTCCTTTTACATTGTTGTTCTTTAAACTGGCCAATAAAGAGTCGTTTGATCCATAATAACTTGTAGAATAGGTCTAAATCATTCCCAATCTACAATTAAGGGAACTAAGAAGGATGAAGTTAGTAATTTGTTGATGATCACGTAATTGAGGGTAGATTTTATAATAAATCCTGTCTTTTTTTTTATCTTAATGCTATTTTACCTGATTTCAGTACCTAAGAAATCACAGATCTCAGAAAACTTTTTGTTAAATAACTTAGTACAATTTTACTGGCCTATTTTCTTTTCTTTTTTTCCCTGCTGACTCAGCAAATTAAGGGAGAAAGAGAAAAGGGTATATTCCAAAGGTCCTGATTTGTAAGATAACCACAATGTTAACTATTTAAAATTATTTCATTCAATAAATTTTGCTTACAGGCAGTAGTTCATGTGATAAACTTGTTTGTTTAAAAAGTATGATGACTTATCTATGATTAATATACAAGGTAAAGGAAAAGCCAATATTTAAAAGAAAACGAGAAAATTTTTGCAACCTACTTGTATATTGCATTATGCTCCTGAATTTGTGTTTATCATAGACCAGTATAACTGGAACAACAGGTATCAGTGGTCAGTGGGTGCACGCAGCTCAGCGAAGTAAATGTACCTAAGGAACCACAGTGAAGAAAAACATTTCTACCAAGTTCTAAATGTAAAGAAAATCTTCAGAGAAAATTCTCCTACCTCTACAGAGCACACTGAGCTCTAAGAAATGTTTGTTATGATAGAACAACATTGATGTGGTAAAATGAATTTAAAAGAATTTTGTGTTAGTCTACACTTGATGAGGTGTCTGATTAAAATATTGCTGCCTAAAATATTACTTCCTCTCTTCGATTTTGCTTGAATGAAGTTCTTGTTTGGCTTGCTAAGCCACAGACTTTAAACATTTTCAAGCCAGCTTGTTTAATTAACTGCAGAAAGACTCCCTGTGGGGAGCTGGGTCATTTCTCTCTGTGGGAGTGTTAGGTGAAGACATTCTGTGGCAGAGAGGAAATCTTCACAAGGTAGGTCATTGCAATTGAGAGAAAATCAAAACCATTCTTCTTTTCTTCACAATGGATTTAGATACAATGTAAAGAACAGTTGGAAACAAAATCTGTTCCATTTGCCTCAGGAGCAACTCTGTAGTTTGATTTTCAAGTGATGACTGGTTCTAGTTAAAATAAAAGTCGCATTTAAATTGTGATACTGCTTTCTTCCCTTTCATATGCAAAAGTGCAAAGGTATGACCACTGAGGCCTCTGTGTCAAAGACAGGTTAATGAAGGATAAACAGAACAATTTTT
>RJWM01016064.1:0-46312 GCA_004363535.1 Dasyprocta punctata | reverse complement strand
TATAAATTTTGCTATTTTTACAATAGCTGTCTTTGTCATCATTTATGAAGAAGATAGGCAAGTCGAGGTTGAATAGGATTAAACTAAACAGCTCATTGAAAACAATGCTGGACTTAAATCCCGTTAATGGATTATTCATTTGTCTGCCCTGCTCGGTGGTATCTCTCTGTCGCTTTTTCTGGAGCAGTGGACTTCTTTAACTCTCACTAGAATGTTCTTCAGTATTCTCTGTAGAGTTGGCTCCATTGTCATAAATTCTTTTAGTTGTTCTTTGTCGTGGAAGTATCTTGTTTCTCTGTTGATTTTAAAAGATAATTTTGCGGGGTACATCAATCTGGGTTGGAAGTTGTTTTCCTTTAGGGTTTGAAATATTTCACTCCAAGCTCTCCTTGACCTGATGATATGTGTTGAGAAGTCCGTCGTGATTCTGATGGGCCTTCCTTTGTAGGTAATCTCTCTCTTTTCTCTAATAGCTTTTAATATCATGTTTTTGTGTTGGATTTCTGGAATCTTGATTATTATATGTCTGGGTGTAGGCCTGATTAACTTCTTTTTTTATTAATAGACTTAAAGAGTAGTTTTGAGTTTGCTGGCAAAAAAAAAAAATGAGATTGCTGTAAAAAAAAAAATGAATACAAAGTATAGAGACTTCCTGTTATCCTATCCCAAAATACTTTCCTCTATTATTAACATCTTGTATTAATGTAATATAGTTTCGACAATTGATGAAACTTCTGATATATTATTATCTAAAGTTCAGAGTTCATATTAAGGTTCGCAGTCCTAGAATTTTTACAGATGTTTAACATTGTATGTCCACCATTACTAAATGATGTAGAATAGTTTCACTATCCTACAAATTCCCTTTGTACCACCTATTCATTGCTTCTGTCTTACTACCCTTTAAGCCCTTAGAAATCATTCAATATATTTCTGTCTTTATACTTTTGCCTTTTATAGAGCATTGTATAGTTGGACTAATAAGGTGTGTAGCATTTATGGATATATTTCACTAACTTAGCAACATGAACCTAGGGTTCTTTCATCTCTTTCCATGGTTGGAAACCTCATTTATTTATCACCAAATAGTATTTTATTATATAGACATTTCACAGTTTATTTACCTATTTATCTATTAAAGATATATTGGTTGCTTCGAAGTTTTGATGATTTTAAGTAGAGTTGCTGTAAGCATTGCCATATGAGTGTTTGTGTGGGCACAAGTTTTAAATCTAAATTCCTAGTGCACCATTGCTGGTTTGAAACTATGGTCATTTTTGTAAGAAACACAAATTGTTTTCCCAAGTGGTGATACATTACTTCTTCCTATATTTTAGAAATAGTCTAGGTTTTATTTTATAAAGCAGTCTGCACTTAATAGCAAATTGTATCTCATTTGTTTATACAAGTAAAATATTTTGTAAAAGTTTTAAGATTTCAGTGTTTATTTCATTAATCATTTCATTATTCAATGTGACATTGATCCTAATGCTACTGGAAGGGATATTTTCATCAAAAGAATGCACAGTATAAATTCGAAGTATTCACATCAGCATTTTTTTGTTTTTGGATAGTGAAGGAATTCTCCACACTTCAATCAAAACCACACACACACACGGAAGTTAAGAGCTATGGACTGTGTTGGAATGATGATGCTTTATTTGCTTTATACTTATTTACCCATTCTGTAAACATTCACTGCACACTTACAGTCTCTGACCTTAATGAATTCAATTTTAGTTCCTACCCTTAGATCAGTAGTCCTCAAAATGATATTTTATCATTAATCTTAGCATGTGTATTGTAACATCATTACATCTTGCAAAGAAGGTATATAATGTTCCAACATAGTCTAGAGTAAATATTTATTCAAATGCCCAGACATTTGTATAGTAGATGCTTACATACGTATGTTGAGTCAACATGTGTATGATGACTAAAATGCAAAGTAATATCAATGTTTTGTACTGGAGTCTCAAATTCCAAGAACAGCATTGCTGACCATTTGATGATATCATTTTGTGAAACAATGGGCAATTGTTGGTTCAATTCTGGCAAAATAAATTGTAGTTCTAGTTATAGATTTATGTTAGTTATACTCCCAGAATATTCAGTGTACATGAAAACATGCAATAACAATTTATGCATAAATGAACAATGGAGATAAGGTCTAAATTTAAGTAATAAAGTTCAGAACTGAATAACTATGTAGACATATTTATGCCTAAAAGATTTTGAGCAGGAAATTTGCAAAACATCTAAATTCCTTAACCTTACCTACTAATAGTGAGCAGTTCCTGTCAATTATTATGAGAAGTAAAGATGTTCACTCAAATTTTTGAAACTTTCAGTGGCATCATCATTCTTGATAACCACTACCTTTGATTATTTTAAAGTGAATCTATTTGTTTGTCTATTATAATATGTCTTTATTTCACAATAAAACAAGTTAATGGCTTCAGAAATCAGAGTTAGTGACAGGTTGATTTTAAATTAAGTCATAGTATTAATCTACTGTGGACATTAGAAATAATGTGAGGATTGCTTCAATATGTAAATTAGAAAATGGAGATGTGTGGGATAGATAAAAGTTACCTGTGTAGTGTTACAAGACCTGTCAGTGACGGTGCACTTTATGCTAAACCATGCTGTAACCCTATACATTGAAACTTTGGAGTTTTGTTCTAAATTTGCTGTGCATAAGTATGACTTTTCTTTTTATCAATAACGAGAGAAGAAGATAAAAAATCAGAAACCTCTTAATATTGTATCTTTCCTGTAATATGTGTTACAATTAATTTACAGTTGTTTTTATTTTACTGTCTTTCTTCCTCCCTTCATTACTTTAAGTGCCTTTTCATTGGCACTTGTTATTCTTTTGTCATTCCCGCATTTCTTTTCTTTGTACAGCTCCTTAAATCCTGCTGCATTGCTTTTTGTCTTTACTTCTTTAATCTTTTCCCTTCTGTTTAATTTTTAAATCCGTTGCCCTTTATCTTTCTTTTAGTCTTTTCAGCTACTCTCCTCTCCTTTGATTTCCCTTTAAACATTACTTCTTAACACAATGTTATTTTATAGATGTTTTCTTTGGTTTTATCTTTTTCAATTTTTTTTTTCCTTTGTATATAAGGAATACTCAATATGCTTACACAAACAGAATTAATGAGAGAAGATCCTGTTAAATCCTCCATTTTACACAAAATAACAATATTTATTCAAACTTACTGCAGAAACACTGAAAGATGTAACAAATTTTATCCTCTTTTTCTTTGCTACCAGTCTTTTATTTTGAATTAAAACCCAAATTGCTGTACTAACTTCAATTGTGCACAGAATATAATTTGGAAACTTTGCCTTTTTTTATACCTACGTGACTTAATTTTCCATTTTATTAGATATTTGCAATTAATGGGAGTGAACTTATGATATTGTTAAGAGCACAGATCTGAGATGATGAAACTTATTCTTTTTGTAAATTACTTTTTCATCATTTAGTTCAATATATTTTATTTATTTATTTTTATTAGTACATATTTACAGTACATAATCAATTACTTCTATTGTGGGTAATTGATACATGGACACAACACATGTTAATACTTTTATGCCCCTCCTTCTCCCCTCCTTCTCAACTCCCACCATCTTTTGGTTTCCTTCCCATTTTCTCTTCCCTTTCTCTCATATGAGAGAAACTGTATGATATTTAAGTTTCTGTATCTGTTTTATTTCACTTAACGTTATGGTCTCAAAATGCATCGGTTTTCTTACAAATGACTCAAATCAATATATTTGGCTCAATAAATATGTATTTTAATATTAATTTTATAACCTGTTCTTGGAATTTGGGAGAGGGTTGAGGTAAATATGTTTAACCAAACTCAACTAAGCTGGATTGTTTATTGGTTTATTAGACTATCCTTGGACAGTCCAAGAAATTACCTGGAGAGGAGATCTAGACAGTCATTTTTCCTAAAAAGAGAAGGGTCAGATTAATATCACTAGGGGAAGTAGAAGAGGATTAAATCTTGGGTGACTCACTTCTGCCTCAAACAAGAAAATCAGAGAATGACATTGCATAGGGGAAGAGACACCAAGAGAAATCAGGTGACTGGTTTTAGACACAGAAAGTGGCAATGCTGGGTTTTACTTTATTCATTATTTTACCTATATCTGTATCTTACACACACAGACACACACACACACACACACACACAGATTATGATGTGTTTCCATATTCAAGGTTAATTTTATTTATGGTACATTGAATAGATAGGAGAGCATTGTCAAGCATCTTTGCATTGCTGTTTGTGATAGATGAATTTCTATATATATATAACATGCTATAAATATGGTTATTATACATAGTTCATTATTGATATTTCAAGTAATAGCTATTTAATAGATTAATGTAATTAAACATTACTGATATTTACTATTCTTAAACACAACTTTGAGAGTTTCCTTTTCTTCTTAATTTGTCATTATTAAATGACTACACATTCTCACATGTGTGTTTCCTGATAAATTTGTTTCTTCATCTTTTTTTGGTGATGCTTTTACCTTGTGTTCATTTGGTTCACTTTTATCCTTCCCAAGAAGAAAAGGCTAAGCAAATAGGTAATATTGGGAAGATTTTAATGCTGCATTTCAAAGTAATTTTTCACAAGTAGGGCCCTTGATAAATAAAACTATTACCCTTTAATTGTGCGTTTTACATTACAATTATTTTGAAAGTACCTAGTTATGGTTTATCTAGATGTTTGAACAAAGCTTCATGTAGTTATGGGGTGCAGGCTCTTCAGAGATAGTAGAAGCTAGAGTTTGTGATTGATTCATGGTCTAATGCTGGGATTAAAGGGTATGAGTGTTACAGCCACCCTAGGGCAGGTAGCCTGCATACACTACAAGACAGAAAGAGGCTTGTCCCCTCTCTCCCTCTTTTGTTGCTTTTGCTGTCTTCCACTGCCATGAACTGTTATCCCTCTGCCATGTGCCTCCCTGCTTTGGAACCAACAGGTTAGAACTAAAACCTCTACAAACTGAGCTAAATAAAGCTTTCTCTTCTTAACTTTGGGCATTGGGTATTTTGTCTCAGCAACAAGAAAAGTAACAAAGACAAACCTTTTATTAAATAATATTTTCTAATGGCTGGGGGTTTAGGTCAGTTGCACAAGCACCTGCCTGGCAAGTGCGAGGTCATAAGTTCAATCTCCGGTACCAAAAACAAAAACAAAAACAAATAATAATAATACTTTCTATTTTAACTAAGAAATGAAACTTGATTTTTTATTACTAATTTTTAATTTTAGGCAATTATTTTCCAAACCTGATGATTTTTAAAGGAAGATGGAGAGTTTTAAAAACATTTGCTTTCTAAATATGTATTACTCAAGATACCTACCCCTGGTTAAAATCATGAAAATTCAATTTGGTATTCTGTATATGTATAGGTTTGTTTAAAATGCTGTCTGCATACATTGTTATTTATACCTTTGATCTATATATGTCAATTTTTTTTCAAAATGTAGTTTAGCATCAGTATTACTTGAAAGCTAGTATCACAAGTACACATTTTTGTGGCCCTAACCCAAACATGTTTAATGAGACACTGGTGTGATATCAGGGATCTGTGCTTTAACAAACTCTGAAAGTCATTCTGATGCACCTTCATATCGAAGTACCAGTTAGTGACATGATTTGCCTGTTTGTCCAACATAATTTTTCTTGTTTTGAAGAGCATTTTATTAACATATGTATTGTTTGCCACTGCATCGCAGGAATCGATAGCACCCATAATTTGTCAGTGAATGTGTTATCAGTTTGGGATGCCATAACAAAATACAGGTTGGATATTCTTTAGGTGGAATGCCTGGGACCAGAAGTATTAGTCACAGGAAGCTTTGAGAGTTTGGAATATTTGCATAGACTTTACCTGTTCAGAATGTGTAACAATCAAGGCTCACTAGAGAAACAGTTTTTATATAAGATACATAAATACAAGAATTTACCAGGTAAGCTCACAGTGGCTGCCTGCAGTGTCAGGTGTGGAAGAGTACAAAAGGGCTGTCTGTGTGCTGGAGATAACAAAGGATTCAGTCAAAGGTTGAAGGCATGGAGCTCACTGTCGTGTCCCACGTGTCCCCTCCATATCAGGAGGCTGAAGAGTCGGCTCTGGCAGCCAAGAGATGACGTCCAAGGCGAAGGTGATGACTGAGGCCCCTCTAAAGAAACAGAAACAAGCATCCTTCTTCATTTCCCTTTATTCAACTCGGGTGGCAAGTCTACCTAGGGTGAGTCTCCAGGCTCACCCAGAACTATGCTGATCCAATTTAGTTGGGGTTTCTTACTCAAGGGAACATAATCAGTTAACTACCACAATTTATTCAAATATCCAAAATACTCCAAAATCCAAAACTTTTTGACAACTGACTTGATTAGATTAGGGTTGCCCAACTTGTGTTTTAAGCCAAGTGGCTCAAACAATGTAGTTTCATTTGTCACAAGTCTGGAAGTTATAGTACAAGATCAGACTGGGTTTGGCACTGGGCATTCTTCTTGAAGGAGAAGGCAGTGGGGAGTGAGTGAAGGACTGAAGTGTCTCTTCTTAAACAGGAACAAATCTCATCAAGAAAGTTCCAACCTTAAGACCACATCTGGATGTAGTCACCTTCCAAAGGCTGCATTTCTAAGTGCTATCATTTTGGGGATCACATCTTCAATATAAGTTTTCTTGAATTTTGCACAATTGAGTTCAGAGTTTGAATTTCCATTCATTCACTCCCCATATAAAATGAGGTGATACTAAAAAGTAGAAAGACTTCTGGAATCTAGTCCAAGTTCCTTCCCTTACTAATAGTGTATCTATTTAATCTTATTTGTTAGTTTGAAATTATAATACAAATACAAGCTCTGTACGTCACAGGCTGTTGGGAAATTCAAATTTGGTGACTATGTAAAGCATGACATGTGGGCTCCAACATTATATAGTTGCTATTAAGGCTATTATTAGTTTTGATCGGTATTGTTTTGCTATAAATGTCAGCTGCCTCTGCTTTCTGGAAGTAACTGAATCTGTGCAATCACTTACAACACACAAAGACTGAACTGATTAGAAACGAGTCATTTCAGGTTAGGAAGGGACATGGGAAATGATCACAGAAGTCACTGAAGCCACTTCTCATGCAGAGCCCCCCTTGTAAAGTATCCTAAAGTTTGTTTCAGTGTTGCCAGTTCTGGAATTAGTTGGGCTGTCCAGGAGAAGCAGAGCCAAGAGGAAAAGAAGACAGGAGAGAGAGCAGGAAGAGAGACAGAGGCAGAGGCATAGAGATTAAGGAATCGGGGGCTGAGAAGCCTAAAATCTGCTGATCAAGCCAGATAGCTAGAGACCATAGAAGAATTAATGTTCATCCTGAGTCTGAAGGAAATTTGGATGCAGAATTCCCTTTTCTTTGAGTCTTTTTTCAGAAGTCTTCCAAGTGGTTAGATAAGACCCAGTCACATTATGAAGGGTAAACTGCTTTACTCATATATGAACCTCATTAAATATTAGCTTCAAAGTTACATCCAGATAATATCTGATCAAATGTCTGGGAAATAGGACTTAGTAGAATGGGCACATAAAATTAACCATTACAGCATCTCTTACATTTTAGGGTCACTTCTACTTTTAATATATTTTACCTCCTCTAATTCTGAAATACGAAAATTATGTATATATGTGTGTGTGTGTATATATATATGTATATATATATATACACACATTATAGGTATATAATGTTTGCTATTAAAAATACAGTTCCTCCCAACCTGTGGAAAGGTTAAAAATTGAACAGCCATAAGAAGTACAAGTGGAGCACAACAGTTGATCACACAATAATGAATCATTGAGCTGTCGCCATCCCTCATAGACATGAAGGCTTTGTTCCAGCATTTTCCATAGGTAGCTAAACATGCAGATGCTGAAGCATATATAAAATAGCATAGGCTTTGATATTTACATGTAGCCTATACATATCCCATTCCTACATTAACTCATCCCTAGATTACTTACAATATTTAATACAATGTAAATACTATCTAGATAGTTACTGTACTGTATTGTTTAAACACAATGGCAAAAGGAAAGAGTTTGTACTTGTTTAGTACAGGTGCAGCTTTTTTCCCTAAAGATTTTTGATACGTCTTTGGTTGAATCAAAGAACTCACTGATACAAAGGGCCAGATGTGCTTTGCCTAATGCTGTGACTGTCACATATACAAAATTTACAAATTAAAGAAGAGTGGGTACTATGTCAAATGGACTTTAACAGAAAGGTCTGACAATAGAAAGGTGAAAACTAATAGAATGGCTACAAAATCTGATTCTTCAGTTTCATAACAGTTTCACAAATATGGAATAAAAACCACAGAAATATACTGGTGAATATGTCATTGAAATACCGTAAGTTACAGGAATAGTGAAATAGTATGTTGTTTAACATGGGTGAAAGATGAATTTAACACATTAAAATCTACTCTTGGTAAAACTTTTTATATCATACATTGACATATGTAGTACGGTATGAAAGGTATGTCACTTAAATCATATTCTACCTTGTGTTATAATTATAATAGCTTAAATATTACAACATGATTTGTCTTTCCCATTAAATTTTAAATTGTGTAATCAGTCCTCAAGTATAGTTAGTTGAGTTAATTTATAGGTAAGCAGCACCAGATTATCTTGGGATAATGCCTTCAAGTGATAATCTTTACTGTTAAAGTGATAAGATAGTAAAAGTGCAGTTAAGTAAACAAGTCCTTAAGGGATAAGTTGCTGGCAAGATATGACCTGAAGGATCAACATTAAGTGCTATTTACAGTTTGCTTTTAAAACACTATTATATATTTCTTCAGTTTTGCTCTTGGCATGGATATAATATTTGAGCAGTTCAGCAATTTATTCAAGATTACTCTGGACTTTCTATCATGTTCACTGTGCCAGATATGATTGGAGAACACATTGTACTGAGATCTTCAGAGGATTTCATATGGCATATGGAGAGAAAAGAAACACTAAGAGAATGTATTATTTACCAGACCGTAGGTCAGTCTTTTGCAAAAGTGACATTGGTAGATCTCACAGTGCAAGTGATTTATACAAAAAGCAGTCATGTAACACTTTAGCGAATACCAGTATTGATAGGCATATAATTACTGTTTGTTGGTACAAAAGTAAGAATTTCAGAGTTCATATTATGTGACCAAGAAGTGTGATACACTGGTATATTTCAGCTCCCCATCTCTTCTGAATTTAATTAAATTACACAGGATTACATATCTGATTTTTCTATCAATGTATCCTTAAAAATGACTTTTTCTCAGTATTGCTATTAATATATGATGCTGTTTCTGAAAGTGTTTCTTCCAAACACTGATGTCCTTCAAAATCAGGTAATCAAACTGAAGGAATTTGAAAATACACATGCATGTGCATAAACACATACACACGCACAACACACATTTTGAATTAGTATCAGTGGTGTATTTTAGTTTTCTCATTAGTTTTCCAACTTTGCCCCTACAGTTGCTTTCTACTGAATGTGTACAATTGCAGCATTTACTTGGGGATGTTTCTAAACTCACATGCCTGATAATGATAATACAGTGCTAGAGTTACTATAAAGATCGCAAACTTATAATATTCCAGTTGACTAAAGAGATAACTAAAACTTACGAAATATGACCAGCACTAAAATTCTGTAAATAGCCACGGAAAATTCCATAGGGAGCAGTAATATGGAAAGAAAGCAATTGCCTTGTTAAAAACCTGAGACTGTACTTGATGGTGTACTCTGAAGTAGTCAGATACTTGAACACAAGTGCTTCATCAGTTCTAAGTCAAGAAATTTGATCACAAACATTGTAAGAAGTGGAATAGTTTCCTTGAAACATATATACCTTTCTTTCTTCCTCCTCATGCTGTCTTTCTCTTTATTTCTTTTCTCCCCCTCCTTCTCCATATCTTTATGCCTTCATTCTTATCTTTATTTTCCTTATGAAATATTTATTCAGTTCCTTCCTCATTTAAATCACCATACTAACACAGGTTCCGAAGAAATGGGCTCACAAATACCTTTATGTATTTCAGGTTTGTTATAGCCATACAGAAGTTTCTCAAAGGAGTCAGTTTGTTACATATTCACACCTAAGCACTGCATCTGAAATTTGAAACCTAAACTTGAATTGTAGCACTTGAATTAATTTGTTTTGAGATCTAGATAAATTAGTTTGAACTCTTTGAGCCTCAAAACATCTTCGTTTTTAAAATGAGAGGACTTCTACCTTTGTAACACAATGAAATTTCAGATTTATGTTACAGTGCCATGAAAGAAGTGGTTAAGTAGATGAAGGCAGAGAAGTGAGTTTGAATCAGGCCTTTGTGATGAAAGGTCAAGTTACTTGATCTCTAATTTGCATATATAATACAGGGATATGTAATTATAGTCACCTAATTAGATGTCTTGGGGATTAAATGACAGTGCATATAAAATCCTCAGCAAGTGCCTGGTACATAATAAGAACTCAATAAATTGTGTATAGTTTTATTTCTATTTAATGAGTGTTTAAGGACTTACCAAAATTTTTATGATTTTTTTCCTTAGTAGCTCCTTCTATTCCTGTTGTTACAAATTCCTTTCTATTTTCAGTACCTCTATTCATTTTCAATCTTTTAGGCTCAACTGACTCCCATGACTTAATTTACAGAAAAAAATAAAATAGACTGTGTCACCAAGCTTCCCTATCTTTTGTTCTTAAATGAACTACATCAGTAACTTCTTTACTCTGGTTTTTGAGGCTAGATTGCCAATGATGTGGCTATGGACATGCTCTTGTCCATTTAAAAACAAACAAACAAAATTATATATATATATATATATATATATATATATATATATATCAATAACCACATTAAATGATACAAGTAAAACAATTAATAGATGCTAGTTTCCTTCCTTGACTCTTCCAGCCAGTGTTCTTTGCCACCCAGTGAGAGCTGTGTCTGAGTCAGCCTTCCATCACTGACATGAATTTCTGAGATAATCAACTTACATAAATAAAAGTTTTATTTTGGCTTCTGGTTTCAGAGTTTCAAGTCCATGATTGGTTGGCCCTGTGTCAAAGCAGAACATCATGGTAGGAATCTGTGATAGAGCCTGACTGCTCACCTCACCTGAAAAAAAATAAATGGAGACAAAAAGGAGCTGGGAGGCCGTTATTTCTTTCCAGCCTTCACCCTCAGTGACCTGAAGATCTTCACCAGGCCCCACTTCCTGGGGGTGGCACTACCTCCCAGTAACAGAACACTGAGAACCAAGCCTTCAGTGTAAGGATGTGTAAGGGACACTTCTCATCCACAGTATTGAAATCTGTCTTCATGAATTACAGGACACATCGTCTTCTGAATGAATGCCACACAGATTTGCTTAACTTGTTAGCCTCATGAATCTCATCCTACTCTCCCTTCTTCTGTTCCCTCAAACAGTTTACTCAGCTGGCTCTTTCTTGTCCCATTGCTCTCAGGTATCTTTAATGCTATTTTAGATTTTTCTTTCTTTTTTTTTTAATTCCCATTCATTCTTTAAGACACAGTTTAAAATCTCAAATAGAAAACTTATGCTGAAGGTATTGATGGACTTAGTCACTACCATTACACTATTTTATATGCCTTGTACTGAATCCAGGTTGCATTGCAAATAATTCCAATGGATGTTCCTTGAAAAACAAAACAGAACAAAAAATATTTGCCTCCCTTCCTTCTCATTTCTGAATTGAAATACTTTTTTTTCATTTGTCTACCTTTAGCTATAGATCAATATATCTGGTGGGAATAATAGGCTAGCCACATATGTAATTCTGAAACGTGTTACCACATTGAAACAACAAAAATCAATGAAATTCACTGTAAAGATATATTTCCTTTTCTTTTAATTTGGCAAGATGCTAAATTAATTTTCTGGTAAATATCATATTGGAAAGAACAATGCACTTTAAAAGTACATTAAAAACACATATAAACATATTCACATGGCACTAAGCAATCTAAATTAAGTGAATTGTCTAATGTTACAATTTGATCCTTAGAACTCTGAGATGCAGTAGGTATTATCATCATTACTACTACAAAGGAAACTAAATTCCACAGCAATTCAAAACCAAATTTATGAATCACATCTTCACCATTTGCACATCTAAGTTTGTATTTCTTCTACTAGATTCCAATGCTTTCCTTGTTTTTCTGTTTAATTTTATTTTATCTTAAAGAGAAAGAAGATAGAAATAACAATGAAACAGTTTCAAAATGGGGTATCAGGACAGTTACAATAATTAATACATTGAATATTGTTGTCTTTATAGTAGTTATTCAGAGTACAAGATATAGACATGATATCTTGTCCAAACAATATTACCATGAACCTTTCTTTTCAATGAACTAAGAGAAACTAGCTGTATAACTTTCTTAACTATCTTGTGTATATATATTTTCTTGTGTGTATATTTTTCTTTTATCCTTTCTTCCTTTCTTCTTTCCCCCATTATAGTTGTTTTAAACTGGAGACTTTATAGTTAAATGGATACAACTTGAAACCATACACTTGATCTTAGCCAAAAGGCTGAGAAGTGATCAAGACCATACTCATAAGTGAAATAAATCAGAGTTATGTATGTAAACGTTGTATTGTCTCACTATGTACTGAACAAGTAAATAAGATCCAAAATGTACCATAGATATAGTGAATTAGGAAGAAGCTATTCAAAAGTAATGATACATTTTCTTTAACTAATGTACTAAAAACATTTTCAAAATGTAATTGGTATAAGATTATTAGTTACTTCAAATATGTTTTAAGAATATTTTTCTCTGAAATACAATGTATGTTTTACACTTATTGCTCCACCTAGTTCAGGCTAACCATATTTCAAGTAGTCAATAGCTACATACTCTGGTGGCTGTTGTGTTGTACAGCACAGATGTGGAAAACTCTGGTCTGGGTGGGATAGCATGTGGGTGGAATCTCAGCTATTTAGACGGGTGAGGAATAAAGATCACCAGCTTCCAGGCTGCCCTCGATAACTTAGTGAGACACTGTCTCAAAATAAATGAAAAGGGTTGGTGGTATGTGGCTCAGTGGTATGGTGCTTGCCTAGTGTGTTGGTTACTTTTCTCTCATTGCTGAGACAAGATACCTGACATCCAAAATAAAGGAAGAAAAGGTTTAGTTAGCTCACAGTTTGTGGAGGTTTCAGTCCACACTCAGCTGACTCCAAAGCAGAGTGGCTTATGGCAGAGGGCAACAGTTCATGGTGGCTGGAAGACAACAAAAGTAACAAGAGAGGAGCAAAAAGGGAGGCGCACTAGGAGAAGACTCTATCCCTATATTGTATATAGGCCACACCCACTTGGGTGTAGCACTCACACTCATAATCCCAGGAAGAGACCGATGAATCTATCACAAACTTCAGAAACTTGCCTCCATGGCTAAATGAGACTTTGAGGGGACATCTTTTATTTATTTATTTATTTATTTATTTATTTGGTCAGTACCGGAGATCGAACTCACAACCTCGTGCCTGCCAAGCAGGCACTTAAGCCACTGAACCAAACTCCCACCCTAGTTTCTTTCAAGGCAGGGTCACACTATGTAGTTCAGGCTGGCCTTGCTCATGTTGTAGCCCAAGCTGGCCTCGAACTCACAACACTCCTCCTACCTCGGACTCCAGAGTGCTGTGATTAAAGGTGTGCACCACCACGCCCGGCTTGGTGGGGCATCTTAACACAAACTATAGCACCTCGTATGACTAAAACCCTCACCTCAGTTCAATTCCAAGTACCACCTTAAAAATAATCTGTGTGACAACTGAGTCAACTGAGTCAGTAAAGCAGAGGTTTGACACATAGGTCTGCCAATTAGAACTTACATGATCTTTGGAAAATGTTTATGGTCTCTGAATTTCACCCTCCTGCATTTATAATATGGAATAATGTCTCATAAAGCTATTGTCACTATTGAAAAGTCAACACTTCATGGACATGGCATCTGATTTTCACCAATGTATTTCTCCGTAGTTGGTTTTATTTGCCCAGGAAATTTGTGTATGAGAAAACACTGGGCTAAAGATTCTACCCTTGTGATTTCTTTTGTCAATTGCTGTGTGCTGGAATGGAAACATAAAGATCCCGTCATTTCCCACTCTTTGCGGGTTCACAGTGTTGCATTAATTAATCCCTGGCCATGTCAAAAACCAGACATATAATTTTATAAAATAAAGTTAAAATATTCAGACATTTCCAAATTTCAGTAAGAAATGTTAACAATTTTTAAATCTCTTTAATCTTCTTTGTTATAATTCACATTAAGGGTCTTGCTATATTTTCTCTTTCTCTGGAAGTCTTGCTGTGGCCTTGAGCAATAGACAATAAAATTCTGAATGAGGCAGAGAAAAGATCCTTTCAATTATTTTTTGCAAACCCAAGCAACAGTCAACTTATACTTATTCAAGAGATAGAGTACTTTTGAACTGCTTAGAAACTTTGTTACTTCTGCCTTATATTTGTCATATTGCTGCTCTTTGGCCACTTCATTGATGCTTTAGAACCATTATCATATCAGAAAAGGGTATAACTCAGATCATTTTGCTATGAGCAAGAGGTCATGAAGAATTATTTGATAGGAAAAATATCATATATGATAGGTTAAATAAAGTTGTAGAATATTTATAGATTCAAATAAAATATTTTGTCTACTTATATAAATTGAAATTTGATAGCATGCTAGTCTTATGCCCACCAAATTGTTTCCTAAGTTGTATATTTTGCATATATAGAAAGTGAAATGTATTTGGCAGACTAGAATTACACATGCAAATTTCGAATGGTTTTCTGATTGTAAGAAATAATATTCTAGGCTTACATTATTTACTCCACTAGATTTTTACTTTTGATTAATATAGAATAAGCAGTATGCTTCTAATATTATTGTTCATGTTCATTGATTTTATCAGTAATTTTAAGTAATAATCTTTCTTTTTGCCTAACGGTATGAAACGTTTTCAAAACTTGTATTTCCCCCTGTGTATTTCATAGTGGTCAATGGCATGATTTATTTTTCTGTTGTAATATTTACTGTTGCCTTTTTTGCTGAAATACTATCCTGTTGTGTTTAGAAGGCGCTCAATTAAAATCCATGAGAGAGAGCCAGGCATGGTGGCGCATGCCTTTAATCCCAGCACTCTGGAGGCTGAGGTAGGTGGAGAATTGTGAGTTCGAGGCTGGTTTGGGCTACAGTGTGAGCAAGGCAGCTGTGAACTACATAGTGCAGCCCTGCCTCAAAGAAACTAGAGCTGGGAGATTGGCTCAGTGGCTTAAAGCAGCTGCCTGGGAGGCATGAGGTTGTGAGTTTGATCCCTGGTACTGAGAAAAAAAAAATCCAGAGAGATTGCTGGACTACAGGAAAAACACCAATTTTGGTAAAGGATCACTACAGTGTAAAGGATTTTCTTAAACCGATTCATTACCATTACAAGTTTATTGCTATTTATAATTTGATCATCTTTAGAAAGTAAACTAAGGGAAGGAGAGAGAAGGAAAGGAAATAGAATTGAGGTGATTCATGTAGTTTCAACGAAGACCTCTACCTCATAGGCAATTTAAATTGGTGGCCATTGGGTTTTTACATCATTCAAACAAGAAACTGAGCCTTGATACCTCTTTTGCATTTGGGATCCAAAATGTCTCCCCAAAGTCACACTACATTGAAGGTTGGTTGCTAACTGATGGACTTTTGGGAAGTGACTGGATCATTAAACTTTTATGATCTTCCACTTCATTAAATAGATTAATCACTGACCAGTTAAATAATTGAATGGGATTTTAAGAAGTGAGCCCTACTTTATGGAACTGGGTCACTCAGTGTATACCTTGTCTCCAGATCCTGACATTCTGTTTGTTTCCCTTTCTGCTCCTCGCAGCCAGGAGATGGGTGGTTTTTCTTAGTCATGCACTTCTGCCATGATTCTCTTGTGTTGCCTTAGCCCCAGAAGCAATGGAGGCAGTCAACCATAGAAACCATGACCAAAATAAATCTTTCCTCTTCTAAGTTGATTTTCTCAGGTATTTTGTTACTTTTATGAAAAAATAACATGTTTCACATTGATTCTTGAATGAAAACTGCTTTGGGGAATTCTCTCTTCAGCTGATGCGGTAGCTATGGAGAGAAGTCCTTTGCCACACATGTGTATTTAGACAGGAATCACAGTATCTGCTACATTTAAAATAGGCTATAACTCAAAGTGCTGGATATAGTTAACCTGAAAGTACTATTCCAATTCTGGTCCAATCCACCATCTCTCCAGAAGTAAAGTTAAAGTCTTCCATTTCTTTTTTGTGTTTCCCTTATTCCCTTCTTTTAGTCCATTCTCCACAGGACAGATAAAGAAGCTTTCAAAAATGTAAATGAGATAGGATCATTATGCTACCTAAAATCTTTCAGTAATAAGAGTTATTCTAGTAGGTATCTAGATGGTATCTTATTTTGGTTGTAATCTGCACTTCCTTGATGACTAATCATATTCTTGCAACCATTTGAATCTCCTTTGGTGACTATCTAATAAAATTTTTGCTGTTTTTTAATTGGTTTGTTAAATTTTATTGAGTTTAAAAAGTTTATTTTTAAAAATATATCCTGAATATAAATCCTTAATGAGATATATGCTATTCTCAATTCTTTCCTAGTGAGAAATTTTTCTTAAAGATGTTTTGAAGAGCAAATTCTTTTAATTTTGATGAATGTCAAATTTTAAATACTTTATACTTTTGATGTTATATTTGAGAATATTTTGTCTTGTTTCTTGACCCATTCTCTCTGTGTTTCTTTTTGTTGGTGAATTGAGGCCATTACATCAAGGGTTACAACTGGCATGCATTGGTTCATCTCTGCCATGTTATACTCCATCTGGCCCTCCACTTTTCCCCTTCATTCAATTGCCTGTCCTGTTTGGAAATCCTCCTCTGCTGCCATTCCTGGAGCCATGGTCACCTTTATCTCTCTTTAGAATATCCTTCAGCACTCTCTGTAGGATTGTTTTGGTTGTCATGAATTCTGTCAATTGTTCTTTATCATGAAAGTATCTTATTTTTCCATCAATTTTGAAAGATTTGCAGGGTATATCAATCTGGGTTGGAAGTTGTTTTCTTTCAGAATTTGAAACTCCAAACTCTTCTTGACTTGATGGTTTGTGTTGACAAGTCTGCTGTGATTCTGATTGGTTTTTACTTATAAGTGATCTACTTCTTTTCCCTAACAGCTTTTAATATTCTGTTTTTGTGCTGAATTTCTGGGATCTTGATTTTTATGTGTCTGGGTGTAGGTTTATTTTGATTATAGCTAGTTGGAGTTCTGTATGCCTCGCTTATCTGTATGTTAGGTCTTTTTCCCATATTTGGGAAATTTTCTGGCATTACTTTTTAAATAGTCTTTTTATTTCATTTGTGTTGATCCCTGCTTCTTTGCTGATACCTGTCACTATTAAATTATTTTTCTTTGTGTTATCTTGAAGCTGTTGAATTGTTATTTCCTGGTTCCTTGTTATTTTTAAGAGGGCTGTACTTTCACGATCACTGGCTGTGATTCTGCCTTCAAGGTCTGAAAGTCTTATCTTCAGTCTCTTTCAAGCAGTTTTGCCAGCTTTTGATCATTTTAATTTCCTGTATATCTCTTTGAATTGGTTTCACGCATTGTAATTCCTTCCTATGTTGTTCATTCAAGGTTTCCATCATTTTCCTATGTTCCTCTTTTTTTTTAATCTATGTCTTCTTTAGATATGCTCAACAATTCTTTAATTATGTTTGTGATTTCTTCTTTTACCTGAGACATTATTTCTGTACTGATTACTTTTACAGTTTCATGAAGTTGTTTCTTTACTTCAGTTGCTATCTCCTCAGAGATTTCAGGTGTGTGACTTGCATTTTCCTCTATGACTGTATCTCCAAGACTTGTTCTGTGTGGGCTAGACGTCTGACATTGCCTTTTGCTCCTTTGTCTTGACATTCTCCTGGGTTCCTCCCAACAAGCTGGTTGTGGGGTCACAGGACTTCCCATGTTGGCTGCCCCTCTGTGGTGTAGGGAAATAGGACCGGCACCTGGGTTTCTCGGAAGTGGCAGGGTGTGGGGCAGGCTTCTCCAGACTCTTGCAGCCACACTGAGGCTTTCTCAGTGGCCGGGGTTGCACTGTGGTGGGGCTGCTTCTTCTGTCAGCCTGTGTTTTGACACCAGGACTCCCCTGATGGTGGCAGATACACAGGGGTGTGTTTGTCCCAGTGGGTGCTGGCTGCCTGAAGGAAGCAAGGGTCTCCAATGGTCGCCTGCAGGCACACTGGGCATATCTGGCTGCTTCTCCTTGCCCACACTGGCTGTCCACAGGAAGTAAGCTTTCCGATGGTCAATTTTTATTTCTTTAAGAATTATTTTGGCTAGTCTAAGTTTTTAATTTCTGTATACACTTTAGAATTATTTTGTCTACTTCAATGAGTTTACTGAGATTTTGACAGGTGTAGCTTTTCATAAGTTGATCAATTTGTGGAGAATTGCCAGTAAGAGCTCATCTCAAGTGAAAATTGTTGATGCCTCAAGTTTTTTTCCCCAAAGGTCAAGAATTTCTTGAATACAATTTTATGTGCTACATGTATGATATATTGGTATAAAAAGGCTTGTTGGGAATTGTCGAAAATAATGGAGCAAGACGTTTATATTCCACTAAGTATTTGAGGTTGAAATAATAGTCATAATAGTTAAGGGTTTTTAAATTACCTTTATTTTTAAATTAACTGTATTTTTATTTCTCGTTTTAGCATTTGCTGCATTTTGTTAGCAAGATATGTCATCGTGTTGACTAATATTTTATTTCAGTATTAAAAAAATTTAAGAATTCAAAAGGGAGGTAAATAAAATTGATGTTTATTGAACACTTCTTGCATTCCTGACAGTTAAAGTCACATGTAAAATTTCATGTTAAGGTAGAATTATCATCTTAATATTTTGACTTCAAGGCAGTTAAGCAGGCTGGAAAAAAAAAAGAGGCTACTGAGATTTAAAATTTGAGTTTTATGTATTTCCTGAAATGTCTTAACTCTTCTAAATGCCTGTGTTTTTTTCTCTAGTTGTTTTCCTCTAGTTGTTTCAAATGATCTTAAGGCAAATTAGAATACTTAAAATACAACAAGATGGCATAAATTAAAAATAGGAATAAAATTAGACAGAAAAACAAGGGTGGGGAAAGTCATTTTCTGAGAAAAACAACAACAACATCCTGTAAGTGACTATTGCCGGGAGACTGGAAAAAATTGAGCTGGAAAAGACTGTTCAAGTAAATGGGCTTTCTTGGTGCCAACTTTGGTGTCTGCTCTGGTCATAATACATGTAAGAAAGTGAAACCTTTCTTTCTCTTAAATGCCATGCACAGTGTCTTGTGTATAAGTAAGCTCCTAATAAATGATTGCAGATATTATTTTACTAATGAACTTTATGGTCAGAATTCCAGTGTTATTAAGCTGGTTAGACTTTTTTTTAAGCAAAGAAAAATTTCAGATTTATGTTTGTGTTAGTATTTGTTTTAGCACTATTCCATTGTTTTTGGGATCTATACTATATTTGAACATTTTTCCAACCCTCTTAATTGATTTATTTAGGTGTGTTTAAGACTTGCTTCATAGCAGTAGTGTTACAGCAAATCATGTGGTGTTCTACTTGAATATATCTGTAAGTTTTGTGCCTCTGAAATTGAACTCTGAAAAGAAAATAAATAAATTGCACTGTGATCATTTTCTCCATTTTAATTTTGTCTTTAGTAAATTTTAAAAATGACACATTTTGGAGAACTTAAAATTCATGAATATAAAATATTTTATTTTGTAAGCATCTGAAAAATAATCAAGAGATAATAAATTTCATGTTTACTTAAATATTTAGAATAATTTGGTATTATCTGTTGATGTCATCTGCATTCCTGTTTGACCTACTTAATTCATAAGCACATATAATTAATTTTGCCTTCCATTCTCAAATCTTTTCTAGAAAATATTTAAAAATGTGTAATGGTTCATAGTAATTTGACCATTTTAATATGCAAGTATTTAATACATAAGTATTTTTCTGAGTTTATCTCAGATGACTCTTAAATACAGCTCAACTATTATCTGAACCTTATTACTTACTGTGACTCAAACTTAATTTGAATGCACTGAATACATTACACATGATGGAGAAATATATATGATGGTGAACTTTTTCGAAGTTAATTGGTGTTAGAAAAGTATGTAAGATAGCTTGGTGTGGTGGTGCATGGCTGTGATCCCGGCACTCAAGAGACTGAGGCAAGAGGACTGCCATGAGTTTGAGGCCAATCTGAATATATAGCAAGACACTGTCTAAAAGGAGAACAAGAAATTTTGTTAAGAATTAGCTTTATGGCCGGGCGTGGTGGCGCACGCCTTTAATCCCAGCACATGAGAGCCTGAGGTAGGAGGAGCGTTGTGAGTTCGAGGCCCGCTTGGGCTACAATGCGAGCGCAAGGCCGGCTTGAGCTACATAGTGCGACCCTCCCTCGAAAAACTAGGGCCGGGGGTTTGACTCAGTGGCGTAAGCCCCTGTCTGGCAGGCATGAAGCTGTGAGTTCGATCCCCGGTGCCACCAAAAAAAAAAAAAAAAAAAAGAATTAGCTTTATGAAAAAATCTGTAAAGTTCATTGAGCATTCATAAACAAAGATGCAGATATTTAAAAACCAAACACAGCTCTCATTCAGCAACAGATTTAATAAATATATCCTTTCATAGGTAAACCATATTCTAGGAGATAATATTCTTGTAGGTCAACTGAGTTTTGTGGAAGGGAATAATAGGATGTTGCTCACAAATTTCCATAGGGCTTGACTGTTTCAATATTATCACTTTTTTTTTCTGAATTATTCTTCAACTCCTTAAACTTTTTTTCAGTAATGACCCAACTTTATACATTTTGAGTGTTTGCTTTTTGTGAAATTCTAATCTTTGTAGTTAATGTACTGCTACTCTTCATGTTGTTATTTTACTTAGGGACAGAAAGATTAAATGGCTAGCCTAGGTTACAGAGGGGGCCGGATATGAAACCACACAATATGACCAGGAACTCACACTCCTACCTATTTTGTCTCACACATTTAGGCACACCTTAAAAATAAAATGTGCAAATATCAGAAGTAGAACTTATAAGATGTTTTCATTTAGACTTCTTAGAGTCATTGAATGGCTAACTATATCTTACCTTTGAAATTTCAGCTATTAAAAATAATCTGCAGAATCATGGAATTTATTACTATTTTTTTATTACTTCTTTTTAGGAAGTCATATATCCTATTTACATGACCACTGAAGTTCAGACACTTGTAACTAACCAGTGTCATATTTTTAGGGGACATAGACTGAAATGCAGTAACTATCACAACAAGGCACTGGACTGAGGCGGGAAGATCTCAGTTTGGAGGTCAACCTGGGCAATTTAGCATAACCCTGTCTCAAAACAAAACGATTGAAAGGCCTAGGGATGTATCTTAGTGGTAGGCTGCTTCTGATTGTTATCACCAGTACCGAAAAGAAAAAAGACAATATGGCACTGCCCGAGGTACCTAGACTGGCCAGGAAGACTTTGCATCCATTACTGTGCTGGGACCGCTGCTCAGAAACTGCTTTTTCTGTTGTTCCTGCTGATAAATTTACTCTGTTTCCTAGCTAACTCTTTCTTTCTTAACTTTGTGTAATTATTGATTGAGTGTACAATGTAATTTAATTTAATTGTTTTGTTTTGTTTTGTTTTGCTTTGCTTTGACTAGGGAGCAGATTAAGTCTCAGACCAGTTGGGAGAATTCCTCCTCTCCCATGATATACTACACTAGAATTTGTAGTATCTCAGAAATATAAAATATCAGTTAGCTTTGACTTGGTGACAGCATGTCAGAATTTGTGTAAAATATTGCATTTTCTGATGTGTTAAAGCATTTTGGTAGGCAGTATTTGAAACGTGGAAAAATTCTTATCTTGTATTGCTTTACAAAATTTTTTTTTAGTTTATGTGTGTAAAGTTTATTAGAAAGGCTAACTTGTTATTCCTATAAATTTTAATATTAAACTGTTTCAAAATCAAACAGATGCTTCTTTTATTATTGTATTATGACAAAGGAAATATTATCCAGAACTGCTAATCAATCTGCAGAAGTGGTTTTCCCCCATGAAGTCCTACTTTGCATTAAAATTCTGTTGATAATCATTAAGTTAAATTTTATGAAGACTTTAAATATTTATGCAGTCTTTTATATGGTTTCAACAGGGTGAAATTTGATCACTTATTTTTGTATAACAAATTAATCTTTACATTCATCTATGAAAATTATTGGTTTTGTAGGTCAACTGAATGCCTGCAGTTAATATATTTTGAAATCTATGAAAGAGAAAACAGTAATATGTGTGCTTAGAGTTGATTTCCTAAGATATTGGGTATTGTTTAGCTTCTCAACCATATGACCATGCCAAGAACAGTACCTGGCACACAGTATATTTTCAATAAAAATACTGAATGAATAAATGAATGAAAGTAAGCAGTTTTACAGAACAAAATCTATACAGGTCTTTACCTTTATTTCATCAAACCACTCAGAACATTAAATGACTTTCTTCCAGAAATTAGAAACTTCTGAGAGATGAGACTCAAGTGCTATAAAGTTAAAAGTAAGTATCAGTTATATTGCTGGAAAGGCGGAGGACTAACATTATAGGCGCAGATAAAATAGATGTCTTCTCTAAACTGGATGTTATATCTATCCTGCCACTGGCACAGCTGGGTATCCACAGTCCTCTATTACAGAAAAATGATTAAAAATAATCATGAATGCATGTTCTATATAGGCAGAGCTCAACTAAAGAAAAAGAACTGAGCTGCACATATTTGGCATGTTCTCTTATACTCACCAATCAGACAGTTCTCTGTTGCTCTCCTATAAAAAGTAAACGAAGAACAGAGTGAAGCCAATAGCAATCATGTTACTCATTTTTATCCTGAAGTTTCCCTGTCGGTCATTTGTGAGATCCAATTTAAAGCACTATATTAATTCATTACAAATCAGTACAAAGAATCTTTTTTAATGGTAGTTAACATAGGTAAACATTAATCTAACTTAATGTAGTGGAAGCTTGGGCAAGGTAAATTTAAGAGTAAAACATGAACAAGAAAAGTATTTTCTTGTTCTTGTTTTTATATGTTATAAATTCATTGTGTACAATCACTGCAATTTTGGTCTCTAGTAGAGAATTTCAGACACTTTTCTTCATATTTTTTAGCTGAGATGATAAAAATTTTCCAGTTTTCGCATAATATACATCTTTAACTTCTGGTGGCTGAGTTGGTATATATTTTATGGATTAGTATTTTGAGACAAAATATTGAGTTTTTCACATTTTGTGTTCCTACTTGCTGTTTCAAAGAAGATGGGCTGGAATAAAGCTTCATAAAGTACATAGAATATGTGTGTTATTCAAATATCCTGAGTCAGTTCCCTTTCAAGTGTGAAAGTAATAGGCATTTTCACTTAAAAATACAATCAGAATATTTTGGGTTGATATCATATTTCCATGAAATTACCTCTGAATTCAACTACAATGATACAAAATTTGGACCTTATTTATCATGAAATAGGACAAGAAATTGATGTTTTAAAACCATTATGTCAGGGATACAATTATAAGATACTAGCTCATTATAGCAGATATTGTCCTCCTGTCTGTACCTTGGAATTAACAATAAAGAAAGAAAAATAGTAGATGTAAAAATTAATAGTGTCAGTTTACTGTTATCAAAAGGAGAAGATTTGTAGGCCTTCTCTAGTAGGCTCTGAGGAATGAATGTGTCATATCTGGGATCTGATCTTTAGGCTATAAAATGGATTCATTTCTTGGAGAACATACTCATAGCAACCAAGTTCATGAAATTAGCGTTTAAAACTGAAAAGATTCATTTATAAATTTACTATGAGAAATTGCTTTACCATAGCACTGAAATGTAAGTAATAATCAAAATGATAAAATTATTTGGGAATTGCAAGATCAGAATTAAAAAGATATTGATATTACAGATGTTTTATGGCATAGGACCAAGAAAATCTGGTACAACTATATCCATCATAGTCTCGTCTTCCCACTGGTAGCAAAATAATAAAATCTTTTGGTATCAGTTCTTTCTTGTTGGGGCATCAAACCCTCTAACTCTGTTGTCTTAAAAACTCTACCCTACGTACTAGTTAAATGACCATTTTCAGTTATCCCCATGACTTTTTTTTCTGTACTCTCATGCATAGAGATTAGATCTATATAGGAAAGGAGGAATAAAAAATAATCCTATTTTAGCAAAAATATCCAACTATCATGCACTGAATATATTAAACTTGAAAGAGTAGTCTTTGCTTTTCTGACAGAATTGCAGCATGCTTGTGTCCTGTTTCCATTGGATAATGTCAATCACTAAGGTGAATCAACCTCCTCTCTGTTTATAAATCAGATTTATAAACATGATTATTAAGCATTGTAATTCTTGCTAGACTGCATGCTAGGGCAAAACAGAGGGAGACATAAGCAGGCAGAGAAATTATTTCATGTTGTTATAATATATAGTCTCGAAGTTCATCAAGCAAGGAGTTCAATTAAGCCAGGTTACCATCAAATAAATGTTTACTGTAACAAGGTTTTGTGTGACAACCAGCAATTAAAGAATGAGTAACGTGGTTATTTTTCTGTAGGATGCTTACAATCACCACAGTATAGTCCACTTTAATGCATTTAACAATAGCCATATAGAGTGCTGTATATAGACAAGAGAGACAAATTTATAATACTTGGGTTGACTCAGATTTTTTCTGAATGGGGTAGCAGTTAAGTTGAAACTTGAAATACAGGCAGAATTTTATAGGTGAATACTAGTATTGAAAATTTATAGAGGGTAAAATTATAAATAAAACAAAAACTTTGACGTCACCTTCAGGAAAATCTTTGCTTTTCTTGTTCTCGAAAATAGGCTATTTGAAGAAGAGTGAGCATATAGGTTACTGCCATAGTATCAGAGTTCACACACGCAAACTAACATGAAACTAGTAGGCTTTACTGATCGCCTAACTTGGTGTTGTGATCTGTGTTAGATGTTAAGGAATGTAAACAAGACATAGCTCTTAACCCTCCAAGGAGTTCTTAGTCCAGAAGTTGAGAAACATGGCACACTGTAATAAGTTTCACTAGGACAGTGTTTAATAGAAATGTAAACAAAATGCATTGCTAGCCAGCATGGTGAATTTTTTGGAGAACATTAGAAAAGATAGTAACATTGAATTATTGGTGAGTAAAGTTTGAACTAGTACAGAAACTGATAATGCCAGGATGTGCATAGGTAGTAGCATGCTGAAATGGGTAGATATGTGATTTTCCTGGACTATGTGGTTGATGGAAGGGAGTGAAGATGAATGATGGCTGAGTTGTTTTTTTCTTTTTTGTTTCATTTTTTTGTTTTTTAGTATTTCTCATCTTGGAGCTGGAGAAATAGCTGAAATTGGAACCAGACAACTGCATTCAAATTTTTTATCTGCTTTAATATGTGTACTAGTCAGCTTTTCTGTAGCTAGGACAAAATGTCTGACACTCACAATTTAAAGGAGAAGAAGTTTATTTTCATTCATGTTTTCAGAGATTTAGTCTATGGTCAGGTAGCTCCAATGCAGAGACACTGGTGGAGAAAAGGTATTCAACTCCTGGAATTTGGGAACCAGAGAGTAAGGGAGGAGCCTAAGAGAGAAAGGTAGCGGGGAGCTGATACAGCAGCCAAAGTCACACTTCCCTGACCCACCTAGACACATGATATACTTAATTAATCTCCATAGGTAAATCAAGTTGACAGTGAAGTTTAACCATCAAACAATTGTTTTGATTTCTGGTAACTTTCTTAGCCTTAAGTTTCCTATCTTGCCTATGAGGATGATGATATCAATTGAGCAGTGTGATTGTGACTGAAAATTAATGGACATCAAACACATAGCATGAAATTTCCAGAACAGCAAGCACAAGTCCACAACGCTTGCCCACAGGATTGTTTGAAGAACTAAACTGAGTAAAAGATAATGAGTGCAGGAAACTAATGCAAAGCACTCATGCTCAATTACTGTTACTAAGAATTGAAGAATTGAATTTGAAGACTGTTCTTTGCAGTTATAGAACATCAATTTTTTATATAAATTCTTAGCATTTAGGAAAAATGTAATCATTACCAGTGTGAGTATTTAAGTTACTGTGTACAAATGTATGAATTTGATCCCTGCACCAAAAAAAAAAGTTACTGAAGTTACTGTGTATGTTGATACCATGTCTCTCTTTGATTTAGGTCCTTTCTCAATTTATGTACATATGGCCATGTTATTGAGTTTTATTACAATTTGTATGACTTTAAAATCATACTTTATGCATATATAATGACTCTAGAAGATTTATTGTAATTATTTTTCAGCCTGTTTTTTTTAGACAGTGAATATATTAAAGTTAATTATCATTTTACTTGTTTTCACTACTATGTAAATACTCTATTTCCAATACTCAGAAAGTGTTGGTGCTCATAAGAACTGGCTGGAATGACCTTAAAATAGGAAAAAATGAACATGCATATGTATTCTTTATATGTATTACAAAAGTTCTAATTTTTTTGCTTTCGTCTTTTTAGGAGTCTTGCTGTAATTTTGTTAAAGTAAAAGCAGCATGCATCTCTCTATCAATACTTTCCCAAATTCATAGGGTGGAAACCTGTGTTGGTGGGATAGTAGAGGTGGCCTCACCCTCACTGTCAGAAGAATTCTGTCTGCTACATACCCACACCCCCCCAAGTAAGAATTACAAGATAGTTCTAAAATATAGGTGTCACTGAAAGCAGTCCAGTGTGCACAAATGCCCCTGGGCCATCTGAAAATAATAGTCTTCACATGATGGGAGAGACTCTTCAGAGTTATATAGTACTTAAAGATGGAAAGCTATTCAAGAAGGCCATGTTTTCTTCTCCTATGTATAATAAGCAAAAAGGGGATTGACATGGCAAAGCAGATAAAATAAAAACAAATTAAAAAATAATTAAGCAAAATCCTGAGTGTCAAGTACTGAATATATTAACTGTGAAAAACATTCATCACTTGTCTGGCAGAATTGCAGCAGAGTTCTACTGTGTGCTATTTCAGTTGCATATATTGGACGGTGTCAATCATTAAGAATATTATTTATCCTCACCAACCACATTTCTATAGCAACAGTGTACATGTTTATGCAATTATATATTATTTTATCAAGTCAGGGTTGGTGTAGTTTTGTACTGGTTCCTATCCTAAGGTCATTCAACTTTGCATATATTTACTGCCTGATGGAGGGATCTGCCTTCCACCTTTCTTTGTATTAGTCTAGCCAAGTGATACACGAATTGGAGCTCTAACTTGATATTCACTTTGACACTGAATCCAAGCAATTGAAGCCCTGTTTCATAACAGTTTAGAATTTTCTAGTTTTTGACATAGAGTAATAATACTGATTTTCATAAGGAGTTTATATACTAATCCAAAATTTAATTTTGCAAGGTTTTGTAAATACCTTTTTTGTAAAAGATTATAAAAATTTGACTATATTGCTATTTAAACTGTAAATCCATTTTAATAATAAAATTTTATTCTTAATATTAAGAATGCTATAAGATTGAGTTCAGTGACACAGAAGAAGATGAAAACAGTGGTTCTTTATTAATTAGTAGAACTGGCAAAGAAATTACAATTTTATAGGCATATAATAATATGCCATTTTTTCTTTTACAAGAGTGCTAATATTTTAATTTACCTGAGCTGAATATGCCAAAATTATTCTCTTATTTGCTTTTGAGTGCCTCTTATCAATAGTAATAGCTGTATTCATTTTAAACACTGCCAGCACTTTTTTCGGGGCAGTGGGTAATGGAATCAAACTCACAACCTTGCACTTTACCAGGAAAGCACTTGAGCCACTGAGCTAAATCCCCAGCCCACCACAGCTAGCACTTCAAGCCACCTTCTTTACTAGATGGAACATATCTCTTTTTTACTTGGATTTTGAGTGTCGCCTTAATTTATGAATACAATTTTTAAAACTTGTTCTGCCTTATTTGGTTATATTAGCAAAACTGTCTAAATTTTAAGTCATTTTAATAAACACTGTACTTGTTTTACCTCTTCATTGTATTTGCTGCATCATTCATTGTTGTTTCAATATTTCTGTTTTTGATCCATTGACTTAGATTCATTGTTCAGACACAGGTTCGTAGCATTTTAGACACAACTGACATTGTGACCACTGCTAAGACTCTGTTTTCATAATCCTGTGTTTTGAAAAGTGTTTTGAAAAAAAAAAAAGAAAAGTCATTTGAAAAATTCAAAGGGGCAAATATATTTTTCTCCTAAAATACTGTAATGCAAAAGAAAATAATGAAAACACCTATATACTCATAATATTGTTGTATCTAATATAAGATATAGGGAAACTATTGATATTTACAGTAGTATATATACCATTGCATAATGATATCTGTTGTTAATGTATTTGCATAAATATTTTATAGGTATTTGTGATTATCATATATATATATCATTGGTTTTCTTTTTCTCTTTATGTTATGAGCATTACTTTTACAATTATTACTTTACATTCATATGTATGTAATATTTCATCTTACAATGAGAATTTGCTTCAAATAAGCATAATTCCTAGAAGCACATTTTGCTATCATTTTAAGCATATTTCTTTTACATTTGGTGGTAGCTGTTATTTGATAAAATTCACATTGTTGTTTTTGCTTAGGACAAGAATGAAGGAAAATGAGGATATTTCAGGCTTTGCAAATTCAAGTGATTTTAGTGAAAGAAATACTATCACTTTTATGAACATAATCTCACAATAACAGAAATATATTATTTACTAGCTTTTACTGAGGTAGTCCTAAGGTTACTCAAATGTCATCCTTTGACTGCCTATTTTTTTCTTAAATCATTATCTGAAGAAGCTACCAGCCCAAACTCCTTTTGAGTAAAAGAAAATCCCCTCAAAGTCCTTCCAAATTCTAATTCACTTTGGTGCTGATTAAATGTGTGGCATCATCATCTTTTTTGTAAGTGGTAGGAGCAGCAGGAGCCTGATAGCCTTGACAATTTTACGATGTCTTTATGATGAGGAACTTGGCACTCATAGGTGATTTTACATATCCTGTAGAATATCTTATAAACAGTGTTTTAAAAGTTTGTCGAAAATGTCAGGTAATTGAAATTTAACCTTACAATTTTAGTTGTATTGCTTTACTTTTATTTTTAAGAAGTGGTATTTTAATACTAAGCTTTTGACTCAGAATTCAATTTGGAATTATAATGTTCTTCATGAGTGAAAACAGTTTACTCTGTGGTTTTCTATTTCTTGACACAATTTCCAGGAAATCAGTGGGGCGAAATGGGTACTGCCAAGACATATTTTGCACTTCACCATGCCCTGAAAATTCATAACCTAGAAACAAATCACTAATTTTGATATTTTTCTAAGAAATCTTGGGGATTATATACTGAGGTCCGAGACAGCCAAGGGAAAAGATGCTATAAGAATTATTTCTAAACAGAATAGGCAAGTAATATTTTTTCCATGTGTATGTTTCATCTTTTCTAGTAATCTGTGTGTGTGTGTGTGTTTGTGTGTGCATGTGGGAATTTATGTGTGTGTGTGCACGTGCCTGTGTGCCACTAGGTTGTATTCTCGTCTATGTCCTTCAGAATGCAGCTAGAGGCCCACACCTTCTCAGAGCTACTGATTATAATAAGGGATCCTATTTCAGAGGTAGATCTTGCTATGCTTCTTGCTGTGTTGTTTCTTGTTTTCCTCTTATTACAGCATACTTTATGTGTGGCCATGGGTCTTTTAAACGCAGTGACTTAAAATATCTAATCACTTAATGATGATAGGAGGCTCCTAATCTTGGCTCCATTGTTAGGATCTGTGGATGAATTTAGATTAAATACTTTTCAGAGGACTTGTTGAATGATTCTTCATGGTTTTCTCTGTAAGCTGTGCTTCAGTTTTACTCTATCAAGCCACTGCTTGCTTGTGAATATACCGTTGTGTACCTTTCTCAGGGATATACCATTGACTTCTGGGTTAGAAAGAGTTCGTGACAAAAGGAGGTGCATATGCTTAATCAGGTAAATTAGACAAGTCCCAATCTTCTAGGACAGGAGTAGGTCACTTCATGTGGGCCTCTGAAGAGAAGTGATGTTCAAGAACCTCATCGTGGTTTGGTAATAAATCCAGGTGTTGTTTCTAATAGTTGATGTTCGCTCATTCTTCCATTCATCTATTTACTAATTAATTGCAATATGTATTTATGTATGCATTTATTGGGCATTTACTATGTGTCTTTGTTACTTTCATTGTTGCCAAGACAAAATACCTGACGCTCAAAATTAGGGAAGGGAAGGTTTATTTTTTACAGTTTCAACTCAGTTGGCTCCAAGGCAGTGTGGCACAGCGGGACAGTCATTCATGGTGGCGGCAACTGCAAGGCGCGCTGATGAGATAGAGAGGGTGGAAGAGGGCAAGAGGAAATCCCACCTCCCTTACATTGTATGTCAGCTCCATCCCTAGGCAGGTGCAGCACTCACATCATCAATCCTAGTGCTAGACAACAAACTGATCATAAGCAAGTGTCAGACTCAGCCACATAAAAAGTATGAGGACTTGGTGTTACATAGTATATCACCGAGTACACTATATGTCAGGGATAAGGTACCATGCTAGGGTTAGAAACAAATCTCTTCTTTTGCAGTTTGCTTAGAGTCTATTGAAGTCACTAGGCTATAGTGGACAAAAGAAGCTGTAGTGGATGAAAGCATTTTATAGTAAGATGCATTTCATGCTATAAAGAGTTTGCATGAATTAGTTCCTGAGAGTAAGAATAGTGTTTTAAAGTAATTCCTTTATGATAGTATTGCATTTTTTAAACTGGAGCTTTAAAGCCTAAAGACCTGGGAAAGAAATTTAAGAGTAAAATTCTCCAACATTTTTATTAGTACACAGCTCTATTTTTTAAAGATTTTATATCTATCTATCTATATGTATATATGTAATTTTACAGTGATTTTCTTGACTAGATATATCTTTTTTGAGTTTTTCCAAAGGATTGTTTGGTTACCAAAGCATTTTTCTCTTTTTTTTTAAATTCACATTTTAGCTAGTACTTATTTTAGTCATAGATTCACAGTACCAAGTTCATGAAGAATAAACCAATTCAAATAGTAAGAAACATTATATACTCAGATTAACTCAAGAAAAGTTTAATAAGAGCAAAGGTATAGGTAGAGAATAGGGAACTCATAAGGGATGGTACAGTACTCAGTGATGGATACCTAGAGGTTATGCTCCTGCTCTTTGATTTTTATTTGTTGAACACCTGGAAGCCAGAGATAAGTATCAATGTGTTCAGTGTTGCATAATTTAGTAGAAAAGACAGAAAAATAAGAGTGGAAAGTGGCTCTGGTCAGGCAGTGGGTACACTTGGGAACCAACAGTATCAATCCTAAGGTAGCATACTGTAGAATTCTGTGAGTTACATGTGTTCAAAATTTGCTGCGCTGTGAGCATTGAGGTATTTGTCAGTGTATTTAATAAAGGGAATGAAAGACACTGTCTCCCAAACGTGCGAATTAAAATAGCTTCCAGTCTGTTTGGCTCTCTGTGTTGCTTATAGCATACTTTCTCTAATTCGTTCTGGCTTTTCATGTTCAGATTAGGATTTCTGTAGTGATCTACTGCATCCCAAATTAACTCAGTTTTTTAAAATATATTTTTGTTAAATATTCAGGTTAATTAAACTGTCAGAACTTTCTGATATATGATCACATTTATGAAAATTTCAGCGAAAAAACAGGAAAAGATTTGAGTAAATGTATTTCAAGGAGTTCTTTCCATTATAAGTATTGGGTTTCTTTCTCCACTTTATTATATGATATTTTATACATACAAAAGAATATTATTTTTAAAATTATGAAATATAATGAAAACGTTGTAAATCCACACTCAGCTAATGAAACATAATGCTACCAGTACAATGCATTCACTCATTTTTTCCTTTTGATATTTCTTTATGATTATTCTATAGATTTTTTATTGTTAAACTTGTTTTTGCTATTGCAAACAGTAGTACATTTCTTATACATTTCATACATATATGCTGTTACACATGTGCAAAACTTTCTCTAGGTTTTTTCTTAGCAATAGGAGAGCTCATTCTTGGGTATACATGCTCTGCTTTAGAAGACAATGCCAAATTATTTTAAAAATGGGTACATCCATTTATATTTCAGCATCCCATATTTTAAATGTTCCACTTGTTGAGCATGCTCACCAAATCACCGTTTGTTGTCATATTTTAGGCTAATGAACATAAAAAGATACTTTACATCATATCTTCCCATGTTGATGACTTTTTGTTTGTTTATTGGGCATTGTACTGTCGTATTATTTTTTGAGCTGTATATCTGTTTCAAATTGATTTGAAGCAATTCTTTATAGATTATATATATGTACTTGGTTAGAAAATACATTCTTCAAATTCATGATTATATATAATGAATATATTCTCCCAGTTAGTCATGCATATTTTTACTTTTTTGGTGACTTTTGAGGAAATTAAAATTTTAATCTTATCAAATTTTCCTTTATACTTAGAATTTTTGTTTTCTATTCAGGAAAACATTTCCCATCCTGCAATCACAAAGTTACTCTCCTTTATTCCTAGTAAAAGTTTTGAAGTTTGACCTTTTTCACTTAATTTTTCATTCAGTTGGAAAATATTTGTGCATTTTAGGACAGGGATCAATTCTGTTTTGTTCTGTCCATGTAACCAATGATTCTGTCTCTCTTTTTGACTAGTCCATGCCTTATTATGTGCAGTTTTCACTTATTTATGGTTTATTTCTGGCTTTATTTTATTGTTAAATCAGTGCACTTTTGAATCTTACTATTTTAGTTACTATAGATTTCATAACAGTTTTTTTTTCTTAAGAAATAACTTAGCTATTCCCAGGCTGTGGCTTTCTATATGAATTTACAATAAGCATGTCAGTTTGCATAAAGGCCTTTGGGAATTTTCATAGGAATAATATTGACTCCATAAATCTGTATGAGTAGAATTCTGAGTGGTATTGAGTCTTCCTACTGATGAACATTTTCTTCCTTTTTGTTCATACATTCTGAACGTATTTTACTAAAGCTTTACGTTTTCCATATAAAGACCGTGTTCAGATTTCTGAAGATATGCTATCATTTGCCTTAATGCTTTTTTAGTTTCTAAACAAAAATAGATGTCCCATGTCGATGTTTACATCATGTGCAAATCATGACAGCTTTATTGCTTTTTTTACCAAATCATCTACCTGTTTGCTTTTTCTTATTCCTCATTTAGCAAGAACTTATACTACAGTATTAAAAGAAACACATGTGTTTTTTTCCTGATTCTAGCAAGTATTTTAAATGTTATTAGAAGATGATCTATATGATTAAAGAAATTCTGTTACTAATTCTTAAAGAGTTATACAAAACCGAACAGCTGTTTTTCTCTACTAAATGCTTTTATGCAGTTGAGATTTCCCCCCTGCAACTGAATATCAATCACAGCTTGCTGTTGCTAAACTTGTTAAAAGTAACTTGTGATTAAAGTCTACTTGATTACAACATATAATTTATTATTTTCACATTTTTCTTTTTTTGGGTTGCAAAAATACATTTACAGTTTTTGTTGAAAATACATCTTCTTTATACTATACTTATTTAGATGGCCTTTTAATGGTGAGCATATAATTTTTCATTTTTAAAATTTTGTGTTATAAGATATTTAAAGTTAGAAAGAACATTGGCAGTTGGATTTCCATTTTGCTATAAATTCATCTGGTCCTTGACTAATGGTTTTATTCTTTTCTCTACCCTTCCTTTCTTTTTAAGAAAATAGGATTGTCCACTGGTACATCTTATTTTGACTCTTAAATTCTTCTGGAGTAAGTTACATATTTTTCTAGTAGTTTTTAACTTCTATTTAAATTTTAAAATATAGCCAGGCATGGTGGTGCACGCCTTTAATCCTAGTACTCGGGAGGCTGAGGTAGGAGGAGTGTTGTGAGTTCGAGGCCTGTTTGGGCTACAGTGCGAGCGCAAGGCTGACCTGAGCTACATAGTGCCACCCTCCTAAAAAGCTAGGGCCGGGAGTTTGGCTCAGTGGTTTAAGCACCTGTCTGTCAGACGTGAAGCTGTGAGTTCGATCCCTGATGCTGAAAAAAAAAATCAAATTGTTCATATTCTCTTAATTGCTTCCTTTCACCAATTTATAGTAAATGCTTCATATGTACCAGGGAATCTGCCAATAACTTTATATAGATCATTACAATTTCCCCATGTCATTTCTAAGGAAGAAGGTTTGAGAGTTTAACTGACCCAAAGTCAGTTGGTTGCTGGTGGCACTGGTTTGTATTTGTTAACTATAGGAATCACAGATAGAATGCTCATGTTCTGATCCTTCAGTTGAGAGAATAAGCCGTATGTGTTTAAAGAGGCATTTTGGGTGATTTTCAAGCTGTGAACCCATGAATTCCATCATCCCATTATGAGAAAGTTGCTACTTAGTCCATGAAGGATTATATCACAGAAAATTTAGGTACTTATTTCAACTTTCAAAATCAGAGATGGTAGCAAGGGGATCAACACTGAAAACTTTGGTTCTTTGAAATGCACATCCAGTATGTGCCAGGTACTGGCAGTCTTATCATTGGTAAATATCAGCTGATGTGAAGCTGTCAGAATGCTTATATGAGCAAGCATGGTGATGCATGCCTGTAAATTCCAGCACTTGGGAGACTGAGGCAGGAGGATTGCTCCAAGTTTGAGGCCAGATTGGGCTACATAGTGAGTTTAAGGTCAACCTGAACTATGTAGTGAGAACTTGTGTCAATAACAAACAACAAATGCCTACAGGAAGGTATATTTCAATTTTGAATAGTGTATCTCTCCTGTAGTTCTTCCTTGAAGCTTTCATGATAATGCAGCTGGGTATCCTCAGCCCTTGTCTGCCTATCATGGAGCCTCCCAGACTTATCAATGCAGTCAGTTAATTGCACTTTAGAAGATCTTTGCTGTCTTTGTGTGACATCAGTAGGATCCAGGCATCTCCCAGCAAAGTCCAAGAGTTGTTCAAAGAGGAAGGGATGAAGACCATGTCAGATAGGGTGGTACACTGTGACCTGAGCAATATGGAAATCACCAAGGTGCTCTGTCAGTGCCTTGGAGCTGTGAGGCACAGAGAAGTCCCACCATCATGGCTGTGTGCAGGGCATTTGGCTGACCATGGGGATACTCCCAGCTTTGACTTACACTTCAACACCTGCTGGTCCGTAACATTTCATTGATCAAGACATTTTGACAAGCATTGTGCCAGAAAACAGCCCAAGTACTGACTTTTCATTTGCCTTGAGATGCTGAGCTGTGGCACAAGAATCTCAGGGAATGCTTTCAGAAAATGGGGCCCAGCTTCACCCCCTTCCTTTCGGATACACTGACTTCTGATCTCCTTTAGTACCTTCCTCCGGGAACGGGATTTTTATACTGAGATACAAATACATTCCACAGAGTTCCAGTGGGCATGATGAGATGTATGCAATCTGTCAGTCACACATGAAAAAAAAATCTTTTCTTGCTATAAGATCAAAATTTTATATATAGTGTTGATTTTTGATGTTCTCAATAATAAAGTTCCTCTCAGTGAAGTTTTTGCCTAGAGAAAAATAGTCAACTTGGAGCAGAAATAAAAGAAAACAAAACTGTGTCATGAAATGTTTTGCCTTCCATCTGTGACTTTGAGGCACATTTAAAAGCACTCCAGTTTACATTTTTATGATTTCCCAAAAACTCTTAATACATTCTATTTTGAGCTTTATGAAAATGTTATTATGAAATATACTTATTGTAGCTCTTTCTTTTGTACCCCAAATAAAACCTCAGATCATTTGTTTGACACAGAGGAACATACTGTGGTGACTCGGAACGCTTTTGTGCGATGACTTGATTCTTTTTTCCCTTGAATATTGTTATTGGTTGTTCTCAGTTGCTACCTTGAAGATGGAGCGGTTCATGTGAAAGTTGAAACTCTTCACCACTTTTTATGTATCCACTCAAATTTGCTTTCTGTATAGTTTCTATAGAATGGCTTGTCTGTTTTATGTTCCTCTAAATATTTACTTGATCTCATCTTCATTTTAATGTACCCAGCAAGAACAGCTTGCTCTTAGAATTTCTTTATGTAGCAGATTAGAAAACTAGAATTTCTAGCTTTCTAGATCTGAAATTTGGAAGCATTCATGGTTGCCATTTTAGCTTTCAGCTTTTGAAAGTTTGTCATTTCATTATCTTGCTTCCATATTTTTGTATGATAAGGTAGTACAAATACTGTTGTTGTGCCTTCCTCATCTATGTTAATCATTTTGTTTGCTATTTCAATAATTTCTTGGTTTTATGCAGAGAACAGCATCACTGATATGTTTTTCTCTTATAGACTTTCTCAGTATTGATTCCTGCTTGAGTCAGTCTAGAAAGAAATTCTTACTTATTTTTGTACTAAGCTGCAGTAACACAGGCTTCATTGAAATCCATTTTATCTACAGTGGCTTGATTATTTTGAAATTATGTACTCCAATATGTTGAACCACTGAAATCTTTGTAGGAGAAAAAAGGCAATCATTTTCTCGTTTTGAAAGCTGGTTTACTAAATCGGTGTTTTAAGTCAGGTTTCATGAAGATCAAACAAAATTTGATAAGTCAGTTTAAAATAATTACTTGTTAGTTTTAATGATTCATAAAAATAGAGAAAACTAAGAATGCTACAATAATTACAGGTTTAAAGGACAGTCTACAGTGTTCTTGTTATTTTATTTTGGTGAAATTACTGTGAGCATGGAAAAATTCAAAGTGTTAGAGGCCTGACTTCAGGGTTAAGGTTCAGTTCCCTTCTAGCTGAGGTTTTATATTTTAAATCAGTAATCTTTTATTTATTTATTTAGTATTTCTAGGAAAAAAAGTTTTATGCTTGGAGCAAATACTCCAAACACCTAAGCAGCATTCTAAATTGTTTCGCTTCTAGTCCCTAAGGCATTTACTTTCCTGAAGCTTTGTGCTTTCTTTTCTTTAATAAACACTTTAAAAATACATTATTTGCAGCTATTATTCAACATAAGGAAGATAAGGCACTGGGAATTGTAGGTCTTCTTTGAATACTTGGTTTTCTAAACTTATGCATTTTACTTTTACTGTCAAACTTCCTTTTAACAAAGTTAGAAATTTATGTATTCACATTATCTCATTCATTTGTCTTTTTACAATAAAGTATTTTCTACATGTTTTGTAGAAAAGATACGAGGTATTTTGCACTTTATTTTAAGCATCACAGAAATTTTCAAGTGACAGCATCAAAAAGAGAGCAAATGCCAGTGGCAAATATAAAATAAGTTTGGAACAAGGAGCAAATAAACAATGTTCACATGAGCAAGAACAGGATGAAGTCTAAGGGAACCTCCTAGAGAGGAGCCCACACGTAGCCCTTGCTAACTACACATGGCAAAGGAGAAGCAGAGTGATTTGCATTTCATATGAATATAGTGATTCATATGGTACATGGAATATTACAACACACCTGTGGTGCTGTGTGTACTGAGTATGTGAAAAAGTAAGCACTTTCAGTACTATTTTAAAGTGCAGAGATATGTCTCTGGGCTTTTTCTAATAATGCTTATTACTATAATGGAATATTTTAAAAGGCCTATATTAAGAAATATAGTTCTTTGAGAGATCAAAGCATTCTAATATAACGTAATATCATCTCATCAGTTCACTAAAACAGAGGAAAAGCTTAAGGTTATTAAATCACATTTCTCCAAAATAAAGCCAGAAGTATCTCTTGGGTGTTTCTGGAAGTAATTATTATGCCATTTTTATGTTCGTATTTTGTTTAAAGTTCAAAATAAGAATGCAGAAAAGCTTTACCAACATCACATTATGGACTGAACCTGGTGCCCTCAGTGGGTCTCTTTGTAACAGATATTCTAAAGTCCTCTTTGTGTTCTTATTAGCCAAAAAAAAAAAAAAAAAAATGCGTATCTTTTGGGAAAATATCTCATTCTTCCTAAGAAGTTTTCTGTATAATTGAATGACGATGTAGATGTATATAACATCCTAGCTTATATGATTTCTAAATTTTGAGTGATTTAGTGAGTGAAGAAAAATAGATGAAATGTTACTTATAATACTTGCCTTGCTGGGTAAAACACATCAGTCACCCATATTCATATATTCATATACTTAACACATTAAAATAGCTTTCAAATTTGTTTTGAAAATCTATGAATTGAAATATTTTTGTGATCTTTGAAGCCATTCTTGAAGCATAAAAGTCTAATTAGTTTGTAGAAACAACTAATTGTGGGAAATATGCAAAAATTACAAGATAAAGCACAGTAAAATTTTTGCATAACTCATTAAGGGGATTAGAAAATAGTAAATGCAGACAAACATGCACTTCCATTTCAAACTGTGGAAGATCTTTTAAAAAAATTATGGCAACCTATGAAACCAGATATGAACTAAAAAATGAGATGAAAAAAAATTAAAGAAAAAATATGACCTAGTCGTTGCTAATCCAATTTTCAAAAAAGAAATTTGACTGGAGTTGATATCAATAAAATAGTGAATAAGAAGCCTCAATTCTTTCTTTCTCCTATAGGAACACAAATTCAACAATTTAACAATTCACAGACTAGTCCCTTTAAGAGAAGTTCTAAAGCAATTCATAGGCTTCTATGATTTGAGTGAGCATAAATCAGTCAAGTGGAAGCCAGTGGGATAATTCATGGCACTTTCTTATCATAGGCTGTGCCCCGATACAATGACCAATGCTTGGGAATAAAGTCCCTGCTTATTGTGGCTTCTTGGCTTCTTCCTGAGGAAGGTATATATATATATATATATATATATATATATATATATATATGTGTGTGTGTGTGTGTGTGTGTGTGTGTGTGTGTGTGTGTATACCTGTATCTATATTTATATCTATATCTATATTTATTTATATATATGACCAGCACATTCAGCTTGAGATGTACAGAGAATAAAAGGACTCAATGGTGTTAGGTTGCCCCCAGTTGATTCATAGTTCAATAGACAGAAGCCAATATAGCTTGGTGATTTCTACCTCAAGGAGAAAACACAGACCATGTGTCTAATGTCATCTAGTGTACCAGTGATTTGGAGAGCTACTCATGTTAGGTACCTTTCTGTTGCTAGAATAAAATACCTGAGATACACTACTTAATGGAGAAATGGTTTATTTTTGGTTAATTATTTAGATGGTTTCACTTCATCATCATCTGGTTCTAAGAAGCATCATGGTGGGAGAGGTATGGTGGAAGGAAAGCTGCTCACTTAATGACAGCCGGGAAATAGATAAGCAAGATCCAAAAAGAAAAAGGGATGCCAAAGCATGAACTACTTCCTCTAAACAGACCCAAATCCTACCAGTACATTCATCTATGAAGTAGCATCCCCATTATCTAGTCACCTTTCAAGAGGCCCACTAGCCTTTTATGGGACAGAGTTGTTCTAAATCATAACATTGACTATGGAACTGATTTTTATTTTACCTATTTTATGGCACTAACAGTATATGGGAAATTCCAGATTAATGGGACTGATGAATTTTTTTTTTTTTAAAAAACTGTGTGGTGTACTGCTACTTTAGAGCATCTTTGGCATAGCAGAATGACAGTAATGGTAATGAGAGTTTATAAGCACCTAGGTGGTGCACATCCCTGTAATTAGGCTCTACACCACAATTCCAGAGGAGGCACATACACAAGAAAGATATCTCCCACACCCTGAAGATTGTTGAGTGTGGTTCTTTGGTGAATAGTGAAAATTACTTCCTGTACAAAGTCAATCCCTAAGAACTGGATGAGATGAATGTATCTTTTTTTTTTTCCAAATGCATAGATTCTAACATAGTTATCGGAAGCATAAACAGGGAAAATAGTCCAATTAAAACAACAAAATAAATCTCCAAACACAGACCACAAGGAGATAGAAATGTGTGAATTATCTGACACAGAATTCAAAATAATCAGATGGAGAGGTAGAGGGTGGAGTTGTGGCTCTGAGGTCTGAGACACAGCTGTGAGGGCTTTTCCTCCAGCTCTGGGTGAGGGTCACTGCTGAGTTGAAATTGTTTAAAAACTGAATACAACATACCTGGAAGTGAATTACTGTTATAGAGGTAGAAGAATCAACTGGGAAGACATCAGGATTGGAGGCAGTTACTGGATTTTCTTGGCGAATCATTAATTGTTATGAAGCAGCATGAAAAGTATGAAGCATAAAATTTTTGGCAGCATCTTTGATAACAGAAGTACTTCAAGTCAGAAGATACAGAGACCATGCAAATTGTTCAACTTTTCTGAGTTTTAGTGTGCTTGTTTGTAAAATACGAGTGATTTGACAAGCACTTGTCCTAAAAACAGAGTGTGACAATCACACAAAGTAATAAATACTGTAGTCCTTTGAAAAATATAAAATTCTTGGCAGTAAGGGCAAGACAGGGTGCATCACAATCCCTGATTTGAAGTTAAGTATACTACAAAGCTACAGTGATTAAAAAGCAGCATGGTACTGGCAGAATAACAGACTTGAGGATCAGTGGAACAGAGTTAAAGATGCAGAAACAGCTCCAAGCACACACAGCTACCTTATCTTTGACAAAGGGGGCAATCACCTTCAGTTGAAATAAAGATAATCACTTTAATAAGTGATGTTGTAAAAACTGGCTTTCCAGATGTTGAAGACTGAACCTAGTCCCATATCTCTCATCATGTACTAAGCCGAAATTGAAATGGGTCAAAGATCTAAATATTAAAATAAAAGCACAATCTGTTGGTTGGAAGACAGAGCGAGTAAAGCTCTAGAAGACACGCAAGTATGCAAAAACCTTATTAACAAAAGCCCAATTGCCCAGAAAATATTGCAAAAAATCAACAATTGTGAACACATCAAATTGGAAAGCTTTTGCACAGTAAAACAAACCACGAACAGAGTGAAACGACAACACACAATGTGGGAAAATAATTTGCCAACTGTTCCTCAGAAAAAGTACTATTATCTACAAGAAAGAAGTCAAATAAGACCCTACAAATTTAAAGACCCAATTTAAAAATAGACATCTGAAATGAATAGACACTTCTCAGATGAAGAAGAAAAAACAGCAAATAAGTATGAAAAAATGTTCAACATCATTATCTGTGAAATGTAAATTAGCACTGAGATTCCTTCTCACTCCAGGAAGAATGACTATCATCAGTAAATTAGTTAATAACAAATGCTGGCAAGGCTGTGGGGGAAAAAAACCTTTCTCTGTTTTTGATGGTACAACCATTATGAAAATCAGTATGGAGAGTCCTCAAAAAATTGAAATTAGAGGTTTTGTTTGATCCAGCTATTCCCCTTCTAGTTATCTTCCTGAAAGGGTTAAAAGCATCATATTATAGCAATATATCCATACCCATATTTATAGCAGCACAGTATGTAATAGCTAAATAGTTGGAAACAATCTAAATGCTCATGAATGGCTGAATAGGTAAGCAAAATGTGTTTTTATAAAAAGTACATAATGGAGTACTACTCTGCTACAAGGAACTTGGGACATTTTTTTGTAAATGGATGTACCTCCTGGCCATATTTTAAGTGAAATCAGTCAGACTTACAAGTTTAAATGCTGCATTATTTTTCTCATATGAGAAACTCAAAGGTTTAGGAGCATAATGAAGGATATTAGGAAGTAGGAGGAACATGTTCAAAAGCCCAGGGAAAGGGAAAAGGGATTAAGAAAGAAAATGGAAGGGAAAACATGGAAACAAAACTTTTGTATATTGAAAGGGATAAAGGGTTAAAGGGAGAGGAGGAGAATGGGGGAAAAAGAAAAATTAAAACATACTATGTATAGGTACAAATTACCTATGATGAATGCAGTCATAGTGGTGACTATGGTAAGAAAATAAAATAATAAAAGAATTCAAAATAATTATCATGAAGACTCAAGGAACTCAGGAACATAATATGTGAATAAAATTGCAATTTCAGTAAAGAAACTACAATTATAAAGAACAAAATGTTTTAAACCAATTAATGAAATAAATAACTGAAAAATTCAGTATGATAGTTCAGTAACAGAACTGAACAAAGAAAAGAAATAATGATTTGGAAAACAGGTTATCTGAAATTATCCAGTCAGAGAAATAAAAGGGGAAAAGAGAATGAAAATAGTCTGAAAGACTGTTGGAATAGCATGTACTATCAGTACAAAGATTATCATATAATGACAAAAATGTTGATTTACCAGAAGCATTCAACATCAGGACACTTAAACATATGAAGCAAACACTGACAAAACAGATAAAAAATAACTACACACTAGGTTGGAAATATCAGTACCCATTTTAAATCATAGGTAAAAATTGAAAAAAAGGTTATGTAGATAAACAAAGCAGTTGAGCAACATTATGAATAGTCTACCCAACACCAGAGTGCACTCTCTTTTTAAGCACATGCAGCACCTTCTCTTGATTGATCATGTGTATGGAATATGTATTAGGTCATAAAATATAACAAATATAAGAAGTTTGAAGTCATACTGAGTCGGTACTCTGATCGTAACAAAATGAAATTAAAAAAATTAAAAGCAGAATTTGAAATTCATAAATATGTAGAAATCAAATTTGGGCACACTGTAGCTGTTGTATCAAAGGCTGAATGAAAAGAGAAGTCACAGTATTTTTAGCCAAAGTACAAAAAAATATAAAAACAATACAGCAAAACTTACAGAATGTAGTAATGCAGTAGTAAGAGTGAAGTTTATAGCAAGAAATATTGACATCAAAAGGAAAAATGATCTCATTAAAAAACCACACCTCAAGGAACTGCAAAAAGAACGAATTAAACCCAATGATAGCAAAATTGAGATAGCAAAAGGAGAGAAATAATATATATTAGCAGAAAGAAATAGAATAGCAGCATAAAAATTTTAACCAAATGAGTGTTGGCTTTTTGAAAAGTTTAACAAAATTTAAAAACTTTTAGCTAAACTATAAAGAAAAATCCAAATAAAATCAGAAATGAAAGAGATCGCAGTACACATGACTCAACACACATAAAAATTATTGGGAAAGACTACTGTGAATAATTGTATGTCGTAACACTGGATAGCCTAGAAAAATAGGTGAGTTCCTATACACACACAGCCTAGTAAGACTGAGTTTGAGCAGACCTATAACTAAAGCAGGTTGGACAATAATCAGCAACCCAACAAGGAAAATCCTAGGTGTTTTCAAACTCATTAATTCTACTATATTGAAAGAAAAGTTAATCCCTGTACTGGTGGGAACAGAAGGGAATGACAAAATAACTAAGATGCATTATGTGCATGTACCAACTCTGCACAATGAGTGTAATCATTATGTTCTGGAAACATGTAATAATAAAATGAATTTAGCAAAATGGCAGAATATAGAATCAACGTAATTATAAAAAAATTATAAAATTGCATCTATCTATCTGTCTATCTATTGCTGAGATGTCAACCTGAAAAAGAAATAATACCATTGCAATAAGATTAAAAAGAAGAAAGTAATTTGAAATAAAATAAGTCAAAGAGAGAAAAGAATTGCACCCTGAAAACCATGAAATACAGCTGAAATAGTTTAAAGAAGTCATAAGTGGATGAAAAAAGTCCTGTGTTCATGTAGGGAGCCGTTGAAGCTGGAGATTGATCACATGTGTGGGGCTAAAGCAAGGCCAGCCCTGAAAACACAGCCTAAAACAAGACTTGTAAACAAGCTGTTCCAGCTGCAAGAAGTCAAGAGGCCCAGGCCAGCTAGGCAAACAAGTTGCTAGGCAGAAGGGCTAAACTGACATTCTTCTGCCTGTGTATGGAGTATATAAATAAAAGTGCTACAGGGGTTGAGTGGCTCCTTCTCTCCCATCAGGAGAGTAAGGGATCCACCTGACCCAAGCTTTGTGTCTTCTTTATTTTTTCATCCTCTAGTGGTCCTTCACCCTAAGAACCTCAAAAGCTGCATAGGTCGTGATATGTTCAAAGATTGGAAGCATTGTCAAAATGTCAATATATTTAATAATACATCTACATATACAATAAAATCTACAGATTCAATGCTATCTATCAAAATTTCGATGAAATTTTTATACAAATGGAAAAAATCATCCTACAATTTATATGTAAAGGCAGGGGGCCCTGGACATTCAAAACAGACTACAGACAGAAGAGCACCACCAGAAACACCATACGTCCTCATTCAAAACATACTACAAGATTTTAGTAATCTGCTCAGCTGTGTTTATCAATGGAATGCAGTAGATATACCAGAAATAAAACTATATATTTCTTTCTCTCTCTTGTTTTCTTACTTTTTCCTTCATTTCTTTCTTCCTTTTCCCCTTACTTTCTTCTTCCTTCTCTGCTTCTCTCTCTTCCTATTCATCTTTTTTCACCTTTATTTTACCTATTGTAAATAAGGTGGATTCCTAGTACAAGGACACCACTAACTACAGGTAAAGCTGGTTGAAATGGAAACCTGATACACTGGGGTCCCATATCTCCACCTCACACTAGGGCTGTCCCAGAGACTTCTGGGGATGAGAGCTGTTAGGATTTACTCAGCAGAGCGGTGCGTTTCAAGCTAACATGCGCGCTGACTAACCAGTCATGCCCTCAGCAAATGGAGTCTCTTCCTACGAGGCTGCCTGATGTCAAGGTGAAGTGTTGTTGAAGACAGTAACCCAAGTGAAAAACACGCAAATGACATGAAGTAACCTTTCCCTAAAGAAGAAATGCAAATGGTCAACATTTTTAGAAAAAGCTGTTCAATAGTACTAATGAACAGGGACTACAAATTTCACTCAATGAAATATCAGCTTCCAGAAAAGTATGAATGCTGGTGAAGGTGTGATAAAATTGGAACCCTCATGCACTTTGGGCTTCAATGTAAAATGATACAGCTTCCATAGGGAAAACAGAAAGTGGATTCTTCAAAACATTTAAAATAGAGTTATCATATGATTCATCATTCCTACATCTATTTATCCAAAGGTACTCAAATCTGGATGTTGATGAGATATTTGTATTTTCACACTCACATTCATTGGAAAAATCATTTACCATTGTTGGGAAATGTGTCAATCTAAATGTCCAAGAGTAGATGGAGAATAAAGAAATTGTGGTAGAATATACAATGGGCTATTTATTACTCAGTTATAAAAACAAGGAAATTCTGTCATACACTGCAATATGGATGACCATGGGAGGCACAATAGTAAATGAAAGTGACCTGTCACAGAAAGACAAAGGGCATGATTACACTTAGATGAGATACCTAAAAGAATCAAAGTTATCAAAGTAAAATGGTGATTTTAGGGGGCAAAAAAGGGGAATTGTTGCTCAAAGTATGTGAAGTTTGTAGTTATGTAACACAAAAAAGTTTTAGACATCTACTTTGCAACATTGTACTTATCAACAGTACTTCCAGTTCACTCAAAAATTTTAGGGATAGCTCTCATGTTGAGATTTCAACTATAAAAAAAAGAGAAGCATTTAAAATTTTCTCAATCTATATTATTGAAAATAAAATTATAGTATATGCAAATGAAGTTTTGGTGTTCATATAGCAACATAAATAAAAATATGATTTCATCATTTTATCTTTATTCTCTTCATTTCTTCTTTTATGTGTGTTTTATACACAACATAGTTCACAAAATATTAAATTATTGTAGTAATTGCATGTAAACTATAAGTGAATATACTCCAAGGTGAATGCTTAAAAGTAGTTATTGACAGGAACTTCCTCCAAGATGGCCGCCCAGATGACACTGTGACAGGGAGGCTCCCTGAATATACCATCAAAATGCTGGAATATAAACTAATATAATAACAGAGAGAAGGAAAAAAGAGGGAGATGGGTCCTCTGGACCCAAGAAGAATCTAAAACGAGAACTGTAGCCCATGGAAAGAGTAAAAGAATGAAATAAAGGCAGAG
>RJWM01016063.1:0-46323 GCA_004363535.1 Dasyprocta punctata | reverse complement strand
AAAAAAAAAAAAGAAAAAAAGAGAATAGGACTTGTATATAACAACATTATTCAAACTTCAGGAGCCTCCAGGGTCTTAGCTAACAGCCAACAGTGGATTTCCACAGAGTCCTGGTTGCAGGGAGATAGATTTCTATCATGTGAAGAAGTCACTTTCTGGTGAAATTTATCTTGGACACTCTTTTATTATCAAAAGCCAGGGTAAGAGTATAAGCTTTCGTGTGGCAAAACAGGGCTGAGAAATAGATCAGATAGAAAAAAGGTATAAGGAATTAGTGCTCCTCAAAAGTTGGCTTTACTTCTTGGAGAAATAGGTAGCTGGCATTTTGCAGACTTATTTGGAGAAAAATAATCTCAGAAATGTACTTGATAAAGACTAAGCATTTACAAATGTCAAGTTAAAAGTTTCACACTGAAAAGACTGAAAAATCTCTTTAAATCGTGTTAGACTTTTTGTTACAAAGAAATGACGGTTCCAATGGAGAGGCAAAGAGACTTGCAGAAGTGAGATCACTGAGCAGTCACGAAAATCAGGACAAGTAATTACCCATCATCACACTCAGCTGTAAAGTGCAATAATTCTATTTTAATAAGCAAGGCGGAGTTATAATTCAGAAACATAAACTCCGAAAGTCTGGATCATTTTTTTAATTTCGTTTGTAACATCAAAAATTAGACATGCCTTTAAAGCATGTTTTTTACCCTCATGTCTAATAAGAAAGACTTCTGGGGCAATTGTGGTTCACTTCAGATGCTTAGCTTGTGTTGGACCAACAGGTTGCACCTACAGAACTCTGCCTTCAGGGGTTTATTTGGAGCCATGAAGGCTATACACTAATTTGCATAGAAGATATTGTAATCCCAGTAAGAGAGGATCTTACAGGAAAAAAATAAAAACTTCTCAAGCAGGTTTGCACACTGAGGATGTAACTTACTGATAGAGCACTTGCCTAGCATGTGTGAATCCCTGGGTTCAATCCCTAGAACAGCAATCAATTGATCGATCAATCACACTGACTTCAAGACAAAGCCAGCAGTAAGCCCATTGTCTTATATAATACATGATGTCCATCTTATGTATTAGACAATCAATTGTTCATATTCACAATTTTCATTCTAGGCTTTTAATATCTTTGCATACATATATATTCTATATTTGTGGTCAGTTATATAAGATATATATGATATATGTTTTCTTTACTTTATTGTCTAACACAATCATATTAGTAGAAAATATTTCTGTAGCCAGTGGAATCCTCATTAACGTTGACTTTATATATGATATTTATCAATCTCGACATCTTGTTTTAAATGTGGTTCAGAGGCTATCTTCTCACATACTTACTTTTTTCCTTTGATAGAAGTTCTTGACCAGAAGAAACTTCTGTACATTATCAACTTTTATCCAAGGACATGGATATTTTAGTGCTATTAAGATTGGTTTCTGAGTTGCTTTCTCTTCAAGCTGTCCCCACAGGCACTTATCCAGAACACGTGTGGTTATCAGCGTCACTGGAGACCTCCCCGGTGCTCCTCGGGGGAAGAGGTGTGTCAGTCAATGCACATAGACTCCTCACTGACCCTTGTCCCAAACATATGCAGAGGTCTAGTTTGTTCAGATTGCCACGCTGGATATTTTCATGAGGAAAAAAGCAGACTGCATAGACCCGCCACTGAGCTGATCCTCCCCTTGGGAAGCTGCACGCAGTATTTCAGTTGTGAGCCTCCAAGCCCTGTCCAAGGTGCTGCAGTGCGGAGTGCACGAAGGAAGGGAGCTTGCAGGCACCAGGCACAGTGATGCACACCCGTAGTCTCAGCTCCCTGGGAGACTGAAACAGGAGGGCCACAACTGTAAGCCCAGTTGACTTAGGGAGACCCTTTCTCAAAATTAAAATATGTATTTTAATAAAAGGACTAATAAGTAGCTTAATGTGAAGACCCTGGGTTCCATGCCCAGTATAGCAAAACAGACAATCTCGCCCCAGAATAACAGCTCCCTCCCCACAAAACAACCCAAGAAATTGAGCCTTAATGAATGTACTGAGCAGTTGATGGGAGCCAATAGAGTGATAAATACCCTTATGACTACAAATGAGCTTAAAATTCATAAATTGCAAGCATTCAAAAGAGTGAAATCTCATCTTTCTTACCTCATCCGTGGTGGGTTGAGAACTGGCAGTCAACTTGTGATACCAGCTGAACTGAATCAGCATGGTGCTGAGTGGGGGGCCCACCTGAGGGTTGTTGCCAACATAAAGGGAAAACTGGAGAAGAAGTTGTTGTTGTTTGGTGCTGCTGGTTCTCCTGTTGCCATGGGTTCTCCTGCAGGAACTTGTTGAGCTCCTTCCCTGCTGTGAACTTGGCTTTTCTCATTGTCAAAGGAGTTTGGGACTGTGTTGCTGAGAATGGCTGTGGCTCACTTTGGGGGAGCTTTGGTCTTTACTTTGAGCATCACTTCCTGGCTCTGGAGAGGAAGATGTTGTGGTATTCAATCTCCAGGAGAAGCTTGTCACCCTGGTTTTCTGATATGAACTCAGCTCTTCTTACCACCAGAGGAGCTTGGGACCTCATTGTTGCTAAGGATGGTTATGGTACTTCTTGAGGGAGCCCTGGTTCTTATTTTGAGCAGCACTTCTTGGCTCCAGTGTAGAACCCTCAGCCTACTGGCACAGATCCTTCACCCCACTGGCACAGACTTTTTAGCTCCCACCCCTGACCTTTGGGCATTCCCAGTACAGATCCATAAAACAGAGTTGCATAAGTCAATGTCATGGGCTCTAGGCCTTCAGTGGGACTCATTGTGGGGAGGCATTGTCATGGGCTCTAGGTCTTCAGCGGGACTCATTAGGACATTGCCGTGGGATCCAGGCCCTGAGCTGGATTCTCTAGGTCTTTAGGGCTGTGGACAGATTTCCTGCACTTTCTTTGTATTTGACTTCTTGGGTGGCCAGTATAAATAACACTATAAATTATGTGTCCTGTATTGTCTTGCTCTCCTTGTAATTCCTGACTACAACATCATCCTATCAATGTTATGTGGCACAGGAAAACTTCCCCACAACAATTTTGGACTATGGTATGCCTGTTTTTAAATTATGTTGCTACTATTACAAGAGCTTCTTGGAGCTACTTGAGATTCCACCAAGAACCTGAGGACTGTCGGCTTTGAACCAGTGCGGGGGCCGGGGGAATACTCGTCCTCTGCGATCATGACATTGTGTGACCTCGAAAAGCAGTCAGGTGCACAAGAAATGCTCATAGTTGCTGAGGAAGATGTTAGTAGTCCTCAAGTGAAATTGTTAACCTTTCTTTAGCTTTTTAGAGAGTGCATTTCATAAAGACGGTAAAGCGCAGGTTCTGAGATAGCCTACTGTGTGTTGTCATGTAGAGCGGCAGGAGAGAGGAACATGATTAAGAGTTAAGGAGAAGGAAAGAAAGGAAAGTCTGGTTTACAGAATCTATTTCTGGAGTTTAGAAATAGGCATGAGATAGTTCCCTTTGAGCATGAGATGTAGTAGCATCCTAGACTTCTTACAATGGTCAGAAGTCTCTAAAATGACAGAAACTGTTAGTTTTAGGGGAACATACTTTGTGCCTTTACTATGGACAGCTCTCTTCTTGGATCTAGGAATAATGAGTAGGAGGTGGCTGTCATAGCCGCTCTACACTCATCAGTCCAGATGAGAAATTAAGTGGCTTGTGGCAACAAGTGATGAGAGAATGCCAGCACGGTGCCTTGTGTGCCAAGCGGAATAGGTACCAAAGCCCACTGTGCTCAATGGCTTTGTAATAAGATACTGAGTGAGACGAAAACAGGTTTGAGACATTCAATGGTTTCATTTGGGGAAATGTTGAATTCGGAATGCCTGGGAATTCGTCTGAATTGATTGGTTTGATAAACAGATGGGAACAGAATTCAGTGGAGGTTTGACTTGGAAAGAGGGAGTTTGGAGTTATCAGCAAATGGGTGGGAAGTGACACAATTGGAAGGATGTGATCACCCAGGGAAAATGAGAATAGAACCCTGGGGATAAAAACGCAGTTAAGGAGACAGTAAGAGAAAATGAGGATGCAGAGTTTCTTGAGAGGAATTGACCTGGATATAACCAATGTGCATGTACTGATTTGCAGAGTAGAACAAAGACTCATTGGGAGGGGCAGAGCAGCCCATGGTGCCCTTTGGGATTGTGAAGATCAGGCAACTTAAGGACAGGGAATGGTCACTAAATTAAGTGAGTGGCATTGCTGACTGGCAGTGCTGATAATCTATAGGGTGAATGCCTGCCACAGCTTTCCATGTCCCTGCTTTTATTTTGTGAATCAGACCGTGTGTGAGAATTAGTTGGAAGTGGAACATTCATGAGATTCCAGGGGAAGACCCTGGCTGCAGAAAATTTCATTGTTATCCCTTAAGAGCTGGTGTTCTTCACTTTTTTGTCCCCAGTTTTGTTTCCACAGTGATTTAAACTGCCTCATAGTAGTAGGGAGATGATAGAGGATCTAAATTACTGGAAGACTTTTATAAAAATTCAGTGAAACAAATATATTTTAATGCATAGGATTCATTCTGTAATTACTAGAACACCACCGCATTAACATGTCCACCCAGAAGAATTTCGCTTATGTAAATATGATATTTCCAGGCATTTATTTTTTAATTTCTTTAAAAACAGAAGCATCTTTAGTCCTTAAATGTACTTTAGGGCGCTAGATGCTATTTTACTACCGATGAATACGTGATGATGGACTTTTGTATACAATTTGTTTTTTCTTCAAAATAATGGTAATACATGATTTTTCTTTCTTGTACTTGACTTGATTTGGTATTGGAGGATTTATTTCGTTCTTATTTTCAGACTTTGAGTTCCTTAGACCCAGTGTCCTGGAGAGTAGTAGAAGGACAGAACAGGACGCAGAAGGCGTGGACCCCGTACTGAGTTATGTGAGTGGCCCAGGGCATGCTTTTAGGAATCAACTCATCGTCCACAGCGTCTGTAGGAAATCAAAGATGTGTTTTACTTGACTGCAACCTGCTATAGGGTAAATTTCTGTATGGTGTGAATTTGCTTTGCACTCCTCTAAAAGAACTAGTTAGTCCTTAGAATTAATAAATAATGAAGGTACCTTGGGAAACCATGCCATCAACACTACCCTTGTAATAATTAGTAATTATAGAGTCACTTATATTTTAAGAACACATCTCACTTTTTTCTGTTTGAAGTAGTTTATTCTCCTTAGCTTACATTAATGAATCAGACACTGGAAACAGGTGACATGGCTGCCTGTGGCCAGGTAGAATGTGATAATAGAGCTGAACCCTCCCCCCACTTCCAGAACCTACTTCTGCACTCTGGGGTGTAGAAATCAGGAAAAGCGTGTTCCCCAAAGTGGGCAAAAATACATGCCTCTGCCAGAGATTCAGTGCAATTAAAGATAAGGAGTGAAAGAAGCTTATAGATGTCAACAAGTCTGAACTTTTCTTCCATTTCCCTTCTTCCTAATTAACAGGCATCACTAATGTGTGAAAGGACTGGGCTCTAGGGAGAGATTTTGTGTGTAATCAGTGAAACCTCAAAAAGTTCAGACAATAGCAAAGGAAGGCTGTCATCCTTTGCCCAAACTATCATGACCGCTTCAGTTTTAAATTGCAATAAAGTGATGACCCAAACATTTGACTTTTTGTACAGGTACCATAAACGGGTGCTTTGACAGGCAAAGTCAGAGTTTACACCTGTATATTCAGAAGAGAAATATCAGGGTTGTTGGGAACCCTAGATCTGAAAATGACACTCAATAATAACACTCTTAGTAGTTAAAATTCTAACCATTAACATTGGTTTATGTCATGGTATTGTGTAAATTTTTGTGTCTATGTAGTACCCGCTGTGTGGTAGGCATTGCTCTTTTATAAATACTGACTTATTTGTAATAACAGTTCTATGAGGATGATTCTATTGTTTCTCTCATTTCACAGATGAACTGAGACTAGAAAGGTTAAAAAACACACAGAGTGAAGATGTGGTGGAACTAGGATTCCAGTGCAGAGGTCTAGCTGTAGCACATTCTCGGCCTCTCCAGGAAAATCATACAGAAATCTCAGGGTCTGAAAAATTGGAAGATATTCCTATCTTTTGACCCAGTGTTCTCAATAATAGTAATAATTAGTGTGCACTAGCAAAGATATAGGTACAAAAATATCCACTGACGTGTCATAATGAAGTTTAAAAATTTGTAAAAAAATTTATTACAGTAAAAGACACATTACCCTGAATCCTTGTCAAAATCCTCTCTCTCCCTCACTTCAAACACTTAATCCATTCTTCTCACTGTTTTGAAAGTCCGTTTTCATGAGTATCCTGGAGCTGTTGTGGCTCCCTCTGTGTCCTGAATGGGTTCTCAGCACTGACCTTTCATGGTTGTTTGACTTTGGGGAAGAGCTAAAATCATATGGTGTCCAGGCTGGTGAGTAGGATGGATGAAGACACACCATAGTGGGTTTCACCAACCTGCCTTCCCATTGGCTAGAACTTAGAAGCAGCATTTACTGTGTTTTCCATCATACCTCATGAAGACACTCATGAAAGAAGACTTCTAGGACTGCTTCAGAAAGCAGCAAGAATAATGGGATGAATGTGTCAGAAGTGAGGGGGAGTACTCTGAGGGAGGTAAATGGAGCTATCTCTTTCACTAGAATCCTTCACTGGAGTAATTTTTTTTTTTTTTGTCTTTTTGAGACAGAGTCTTGCTATGCATTTCAGGCTGGCCTTGAGCTCACTTTGTAGTCCAGGCTGGTCTCGAACTTGCCATGATCCTCCTGCCTCAGCCTCCCAAGTGCTGAGATTACAGACATGTGGCACCACTCCAGGCTCACTGGAATAATTCTTAAAATTTAAACATTTGTCTTATATTTTGAACACCCCATCTGTGCATGTGTGTGTGTGTGTACACTTACACCTATGGCTATCCCAGCATGTGTGTGTGTGTGTGTGTGTGTAGATCATACTGTAATACATACACAGATTGGTCACCTATTATCATTCAGGGAAGTATAAAAATTAAGAAGCCTTCAGTTGTATTTCTCACATTAAAGTTTAAAACAAAAACCAGCAGACTCAAAAAAAATAAAGTCAACAGAGCTGCACTTATTTTCTTGCCAGGAAGAGTCAGCCAGTGTCTCAAGCTCTGAGGTCTCCGGGTCCCCAGCTGGAGGCAGGCGTGCTAGGAGACCTTCGCCGCGGCTGCATTCTGGGTAGCAAGAGGGAAGTGGAAGGCTTCTTAGAGACTGGGTCCGTTTTCTCTTTTAGGCAGGTTGTTCAAAGACTTCCCGGAGGCTCAGGAGCAGGCAGCAGATTCTTTGACGTGCACGCGGTTGGGATTTGGCCGGGTTTTTTTCTTCAGTGCTCAAAGGGGAACCACACGCTGACCGGCACCCCCGGCCCTGCAGTGTGTGCAGGGCGCCTGCCCGGCCACGCTGTGGCCACCCACTGACGCAGTCAGCGCTGGTCCTTTTCCTGCTTCTGCTCGCCTTCTGGGAGGAGCTTCGCCTTGGCCTTCTTTGTTCCCCAAGCCTCCAAATACGCCTGCTACTTCTTCTGTCTTCGCTTTCCCCGAGAGCAGGAGCAAAGTATTTTGTTGCGTATTTCGGAATTTTGTGATGCTAGTGTGAGGCTGGGCACACAGTTCCTGCACGCACCCTCTGAGCTCTAAAGCCTAAGTTTCCGTACTGAGCAAGCGAAGCTCCCCAGGCAGCTGGGCGTATATTCCAGGCTCTTCCTCTGCTCTCGGTTTCTATTCTGTCTCACTGCCTTTTCTACATCCAAATACTTCTCGGCATTACACACAGATGACAAACATAAAAATAGTCCCAGTGTTTTCCAGAACATTGGAGATTTCCTTTTTACAGCTCCCGAAGTTTCTAAGACAGGATTCGTGTACAGAATACAAATGCGTCTAGCACCACTGATTAATAGTTTACTTTTTAGAACTTCTGATTATAATTAATGTTGAGAGTCATGTCTGCGTGAAACAGATGCATAGAATCATGCTCTGTTCAACTTGCCTGATTACATTAACTATCAGATCTCCACTATTAGAAAAGGCTGCTTCGTTCTTTTTCTTCTGTTTTCTTTTGTGGTACTGCGGATTGAACTCAGTGCTTTTGCACTGAGCTGTACTGAGCTGTATCCCTCATTGTTTTTTAGATTTTGAAAGGGGGTCTCCTTTGGTCATTAAGTTGCTCCAAGGTGGGCTCAAACTGGGGATCCTCCTACCTCAGTCTTTCAGAGTGCTGAGATTACAAGCGTGCAAAACATCTTTGGGTTTCTAATCTTTCCAAACCTTAAAGCAAAATGAACAGAAAATAAAGCACACAAAACACTGACCGTCATGCTGACCTCTCCTTCTCTCTTCTCGGCTTCTGTGATCCAGGTGGGAGAGTTCAGGGCCCACGCTGCTGAGTGGACAGCCAATGTCACGGCTGAATTCAAAGAAACCCGGAGGCGGCTGAGCGTGGAGATTTATGACAAGTTTCAGCGCGCCACTTCCATCAAGCGGAAGCTGTCCGCAGAGCTGGCGGGGAACCACAACCAGGAGCTGACCCCCTGCAGGAGGACCCTGTCCGTGAACCACCTGACTAGCGAGAGGGAAGTCCTGCCTCCCTTGCTGAAGACCGAGAGCATCTACCTGAACGGCTTGACGCCTCACTGTGCGGGCGAAGAGATCGCGGTGATTGAGAACATGAAGTAGCCCCGAGCTTGGCAGAGCCTTAGCCCTAGCCCTAGGTGAGGACTTCTCCACGCGCTTTATGACTGTTGCTGGTAGCAGTTTAAACCTTGTGCATGAGCTCCAAAGGGAAGCCCATAGATACACCCATCACGGTCACCTGCCATCAAGAGAATTGGAATCCTGAGCCAGCCCTCTCTTTCTGAGGTTGCTTATGGGACGCTTCACTTCCTCTGGCCAGCAGAAGGACAAGCGGTGTCTGATGCCTTTCTGTGCCCAGACTGTTTTCCTCCCCTTCTTTCCTAACGTGCCATAAGGCCTCGGAGCGAATTAGAACCGTTCGGGGTAATGATGTAGCTTGGAAGGATCAGTCCCCAACTTTTCAGGGTCCACCCAACTGAGCCTAGATACGGACCATTTCTGGATGACAACATTTCTTTTTGTAAATGGCAAGAAATTCTTATGCAGCCTTTTACCTAAGAAATTTTCTGTCAGTGCCTTATCTTATGAAGAAACAGAACCTCTCTAGCTAATGTTTGGTTCCCCTCCCTCCCTGGCCCCCTGCCCACCCCCTTTAGTCCTTTCCCCCCAGCTCTCCAGGTCAAGGTTGAGTACCATCCCTTGCTGGACACAGTGTGTCAAAGGACTGAATCAGTGGTCCCTGAAGAAGGGACAGATGCCAAACTAGAAGGACAATGAAGCAGCACTCAGAAACCAGTGATAAAGGCACTGCAGAGAAAAGAGGTGCGAAGGTGGCCCCTCTGAGTATTTATTTGACTCAGGTACCAGCGGTACATGTGTATGGTGTAATTATTACCAAGCCAGCAAGCTTGGCTACTCACAAACTGTCCCATTTTTCCTGGCAGTGTTTGGAATCTATCATTTATTAATAACTATACATTTTTAAAAGTACAAGAAAGTTCATATATATATATATATATATATATATATATATATATATATGATCTGATGGAAGAAAACTGTTACAAATGGGCATTACTAGAGGGAATCTAAAACAGTTGGTATGAATTCATTCTCATGAAAAGAAAATAGCAAAGCTATGTGTTACAAGGATTTGCTAATAAACATTATACTGCCAGCTTCTTTTGCTTTTTGATGTCTGAAAGGCTATGATTTTCTTTTCCTGAGTGACTTTTGCCAAATGAAGGGGAAGCCCTCAGGGGTGGAGGGGCCGTCCCAGCCTGCCAGGGTCACTTTGAGTTGTGACTAGGTGTGACAGCACAAGCTGAAGCTGGGATCACTGTGATTTTGCACATGGAAAAATACAGATTGCAGACATAATTCATTTCTGGCATTAGAGAAAATGCTGTTATAGCACAATTTAAATATTGAGAGTCTTTTTTTTTTTTAAATGGAAAAGGCTGATAATCCTTTTTAGTTTAATGTTATATCTTGTAATTCTTTAGATGTCCCCAAGATTCAGAGAAAATTCAGTAAATGCACCCTGTATAATGTTACCCTTTCCCTTTATTTTCATACTTAGGTCTGCTGTACATTGATAATTTTTAAAATGCAAAGGAAAATGAGTTCCCTAAATATAATTGCAAAACAAAGATTACCTTTTCTTGAGAGCTGAGATAGGAATATTTGAAGGAGTGGCATTCAGAGGAGGGTTTTAAAAAAATAAACCCAGAATCTTTAAAAACAAATCAATAGATGCTTATTTTCCCAAATCTAAATTTAAGGTAAAAATGTAAATAGTTAACTTGCTGAAGTACTTTTATAAATCTAAAAATAATTCTAACCAAAATTTTAGAAAGTCAGGCTCTTTTAGAAAGAAAGCTACCCCATTTCCTCAATAACTGTCTTGAAAGTTCGTATGGTGGGATGCACCATTTATAAACTGTGAATTGTATTGATGAATAAAGTTTGTAATTAAAGTCAGCATTTTCTGAGTGTCCTGCTTGCTGCTGAGAACTTAGAACTGATTCTAACTGAGTAGAGCTACAGGATGCCAGTTCTCACACTGAATTTTTTGTGGCTCTTTCATTCAAAATATTCAAGAAATATTTTTGATGTAGTAATAATACCCTTAGCAAATACACACAAAGTATTCTGTCTTTTGAGGTTATTAATCAAAAGTAAATATGCTGAAATTCATGTATGAAATACAATTTTTGAAATAACATATAAACTCAAGATTGTTTCCATTACACTGATATTTTTATATCATATTTTATCGTTGTTAGACCTTGCCATGTCACTGAAGTAGCCTGAATGCTGAACATGAGCAATTGATTATTTTTTATTAGAAAAATAATAAAGCATCCTGGTAGTATTGAAGCTTAAAGTAGGCAGTTGCCATACAGTCTTCTGGACCTTATACCTCAACTATATGAATTATTAATCTTATCAGTGTCCCACATAAATGTGTTGATTCATTCTTAAACAGTTTGATGCTCGGTAAAGATCTGAAAATTTGACCCAACATTATCCTTACTACGTATTGCATCAGTTGACAACACTTACATATTCTCAGGCTTTGTTTACTCTTATGAAAAGAATATTGGTAATGATATCGACATAGCCTTGAGTTTTCTAGTGAGTTTAATTTTCCATGGGCCACTGTAAGAGTAACTAGCTTTGCCCTGAGGAAAAACTAAATATTAGAACCAGACAGAATCAGGAATACCCTGATCGATGTTCTTAAACATGAATTCTAGGTAATGCTCTTCATCCAACCTTGAACTACTAAAGGTAAAAATGATTCTTTTAGGTTTCCTTCATTATTTTGCAGAGATATGTATACTTTCTCCCACAGTTTATGCCACACACTTTCCCCCAATAATATCTCACCCTTTCAATGAAGGAAAAAGAAATTTCTGAAACCAAAAGCAAATTGAAGCATATGCAGCTTGGCCTTCCAAAAAGAAAGAAAAAAGAAAAGAAAAGAAAGGGGAAAAAATGCAGTGTGTAGGACTTTGGTTCTTTCTCAAATTCCGTGGAACATGTAACATATAAGAGGTATCAAGTACTATATATGTCAAATATCAGTTTAATTCTTTGATTCTTGAATCTGAAAGTCCCAAAAAGACTAAAGGAAACTTCAGATGGAAAACCAAAAACCAAATTTAGACATTCTGAAGACTTGAGATTCCATTTATTTCTAAGAGCTAAAGGTCTAGATCAATTTTTGTGTCTTTCTTATTTCTTCACAGTTTTGCTGTTCTCATAAAATCCTAAGTTATTTGTGGTTTGCATTTCTTATCAAAGTGTGAGTATAAATTGTTGCTGTATAAAGATGTCTCTATTTGAATCTCATAACTATTAAAATTAATATATGGTTTGTTTTGCTTTAGTGTGAGTTTACTGAAATGTTCTTTTATCATGAAACTTCCTGGCTTTGGATATGCTCATGTGTCAGTTCTAGGGGACCTAGAGTGACTCAGTTACTTTCCATAGGAACTCTCGAGGGTAACAGATTATGCATAATTTATAAGGGAAATGTGCCAAAGTTCCACTGACTTCCTTCATTCATGCCCCCACCTTAAAGATTTACATCTCTTTCATTTCATTGTAGTACCCATCCCTAACTCAGTCACTTCTTCCTCAAAGATCAGACTTTCTTTCAAAGAATAGGAGTTTTGATTCTGGTCTTTTGTTTTGATTCAATACTTTTGGTTCACTAAGCCTCAGCTTTTGCTATTTTTAATATTCATAAAGCCATTTATTATTGCCCTAGTATGAACTTCATGAACTGTTTTCACTTTGTTGAATATGCTTCAATTTGTAGCTATTTTTTTCTTTTGATTTGCTATTTCTCTCTATACTAGTTCTGTACATTCACCCAGATCTCACTAACTAGTCTGTGTTGTACTTACTTTGAACTCTTACACATGAACTTCTCTTTGGGGTCCAGATCCATCTAGCTAACTCTCCTAGGATCTCTGCACTTCTTATAGGCACCTCGACTTACCCGAGAAGCTCAGCAGCTTTCACTGGACAGGGTCACCGGTGCCATGTATTTCAGAGAATGTACCACCAGCTATTTGGCTAAGATCATTCTTTTTTGACTTTTTTCCTTCTTCACCTCCATACCCACTTGTCACTAAACTCTTTTGACTTGTAGCCTAGATAAGTTTTGAAATCGTGCACAGCCATCTCCTTCGTCTACAACCATCAACACCTTCCCCCTCCTTCATACAAACTACCTTTGTATCATTCTCTCCTCCTGTCATTGAAGGTGCTGTGCTCAATATACAAATCTGATTGTGTCATTCTCCACTTAAAACTGTTTTCTGTCTTTCATTATTGTAGAAAAAAGACCTGAATCCTTCAAATGGTCACAAGGTGGTTTTTTGGTTTGCATTTTTTTCCTTTTCTTTTTGGACTTGACTGGCATTTATGGAACATTCCGTCTAATAACAGGAGAATCGACATTTCTTTCCAGTACATAGAGAATATCTGACCAACGTAATCCATATTCTGGGCAATGAACAAGGCTCAAAAAATTAGAAAATATTCAAGTCATACGGAGCCTGGTTTTTTCTTTTGGTATAACTTACGGAATCTTCTTCAAAGTCACCTTTTAGCATCCAGTCTCTCTCTCTCTGTAGTCTTTCCACGGAATCACTGTCTTGCATGTTGAAGTTATGCAGATGTTGTTCTCTTTGCCCAGGATGGTCACTCTCCGCCTGCAACTTTTTCATCTAACACACCCTGAGTCATCTTTCAGAACCCTTATCAATTATCATTTTCTCTGATACGCTTTTTCTGACACCGCAGAAAGTTTTCTAATATTCTCTATAGAATTCTATTCTTTTTATTCTGTTTATGGTTAGGTATTCATCATTATTTTATTTGATTATTATTTTCATCACTAAAATATAATCTGTTTTGGCTTACTATTCTATTCCCAGATACTAACAAATACACATAGTAAAGTGCTTAAAATACATGAGAAAATATTAAGATTAAAAATGAGGATTTAACTATTATAAATATTTAACCTTGTACATAGTGTCCCAGATTTTCTCACCTCCACAAATATTAATTTGTCCTCTTCTAGTCACTGACCAGTCAATTTGGCACAAACAGCATTTTTTCCTCTATGAACTTGCAAGCTCCTAATTGCACACATTTATAAAGTCAATTCTTTAGCTAGAGAGACTTGTAGTTACTTATCAACAGGGGTTTTATTATTTTCACTTCCAAATGTTGACTCACTAGATGCTATCAGAGCTTTTCAATTATGATTTAACTTTGAAAATTTGTTTAGAGTTAATTTCAAAACATTTGTTAATATGAATAAATGGGTATCTTTTATTAGTGTGAAGCTAAATGAATATTTATTATCCTTGCCAAAAATATTCAGCTTTTTTATGCTTAAATAACTTTACAGGCGGTCTGAGAAGAAATTCATTATTTTGCATATTTGAACTGTATTTTGGAGAGAGCATTAGTCATTTACTTAGTATAATTTAAAAATTAACTCATAGAATAAATACTATTTTTCAACAGTTCATGCCTGAGTTTTGTAGGTGGTATCGTTTTTCACACCATACAATTAATAGACAGTAAAATGAAGATGACTTTGTCATACTGTCTAATCTGTTCAAAAAGCACACCAGACACTTTCAAGTATTATTAACCTTAGACTGTATGTTTCTGGGGTTTTATTTAAAAATTTTTTTAAAGCATCACTAAGTGATATTGTCATTTCCAGACTCAAATTTTGTCACTGACCAAGTGTTTCACAGTTGGGAAGACAGAGTGTTAAGATACTGCCCAGACATCTAACTACTGTACCTTGCTCTTTCAGTCAGCTGGAAGCAGCAAGTCAGAGTTACACATACACTGAGAAAGTGTGATGATCCATGGTCTAGAAATGTCCAAGCAGATGTGGCAGGTGTGTGAATCTCTGCAATGATTTCACTGGGTGTGCAAACTAGTTCCTTGGTTCCTGGCTCACTAAGTCAACATTGATCATGAGCCTGTAGTGTGTCAGTCACTGGAAGTACTAAGCCAAGTGAATGGAGGGAGTGAGTCGTGGATAAGACAAAAATGAAGATAAGGAAACTGCAAGGTGGTCAGTGTTACAGAGATAGGCAAAGAAGTAGCCAGACTGCTCCGAGGAATCTGAAGAAGGAGAAGCTAACAGTGAGGGTTGGAAAAGGCTTTACAGATGAACTCCAGTCTGAGTTGAGTCTTGAAAGATGTGTAAAATTTACTGCTGAAAACTAAGTAAACAAAGGAAGGCATGGCTTGGTTAAACACTGACGTGGTGTTTGTGTGAGGTGCACTGCAGTGGGGTGAGTGGGGTGTGGACCCATAAAATGATGGAAGAATACAAGGTATGCGGTCAGCTGGCCTGAAGTCAGCCTTCCACCCCAGTATACTCCAAATGATTTTTGTTTTGTTTTTCCACATCTGTCTGCCTCACTTTCTCTGTATGTAGAACAAAGACAGTAAGAGTTCCAGTTCTTAGTATTATTCTGAGATTCAGATGAACAGATACATGTAAAGTGTTTAATGCAATCTCTGGAGCATTCCAAGAACTCTGTAAGTGTTTAATAATTAGGATACAATTAATGTGGATATGCTAGATAAACACCAGCAAAAGAGGCTAAAAGGATCGAGTGAGCTGGGTGGTACATGTTCCCAGCTGCCAGACATTGAGATAACCAATGAGGACAAAGAGCCAAACTTTAACAACCGAACATGTTTCACTTGCTAGAAAGCAAAGGAAAGGCATATACTTCCATTTTCTTCATGAACTGTGACTGGGTATCGGAGACCTGGTCAAGATTCCCAACTGCCTGTATGAGGGGTAAGGGGAAAGGATGAAGTAAGGAAGAGAGACATTTTTAGTACTGCCTGATGGGGAACTGGGAAGTTAATGCTTCAGGATGGGCAGAGATGGAGATGCTGAGCTAGCCACTATTTATGAGCCAGTGTAGAGGAGGAGGGAGGCTGCTTTTCCTGGAACAGCCTAGAGGCTATGGCAGAATAGTCAAGGTTAACATCATAAAGTAAACAAGCCAAGATCCATCCCCACACCTGGGTGCTAACTTCATTGACCCACAGAAAGGTGATTTCTGCATTGCAAAACCAGCCCACAAGGTAGGCAAGGTAAAGAAAGTCTAGGACATACCATGTCAACTTACAATTCCTGGTCCCCAAAAGCTGGGTGAGAATCAGAGCATCTGTCTCACAGGGGAGAGGAACAGTCTCAGTGCTGAGGAGCACTGTTATGGTCTGGGTCTAGAATACAAAGTCTCATGTGTTGAATGCTCAATCGCCACCCTGTGGTGCTCTTGGGAGGTGGTGGATCCTTTAAGAGGTGGTGCCCTGTGGGAGGAAGTGAGGTCATTGAGGGTGTGTCCCTGAAGAATATATTGAGACCTCTGACTTCACCTCTCCCCCTGGCTGCCCTGAGAGAAACAGCTGTACTTCATCACAGACTCCCTGTCCTGATGTCCTGTTTCACCACAACTCCAAAGGCCCCAGGGCTGAGTAACCATGAACTGAAGCCTCTGAAGCCATTAGCCAAAATAAGTCTTTCCTCCTTCAAAGTTATTTATCTCTGACATTTTACCACTGATACAGAAAGCTGACTAACCCCAAGCTTTAAACTCAAGGCTTCTGCCTTTTCATGGACCCTGGAAGGTGATGAGTGGAAAGGGACTAAATCAAAGTAGAGAAAAGTACCTAAGAAGGAGGCCTCCAAATAGAGGCTCGTGGTCCTGGGCTCTTGACTCCAGTTGGCTGCACACCTGCTGTGGTGTGAGAAGGGCATCTGCCTCCATGAATCCTGTCAAGCACAGCTTCAAAGATGACCGCTGATGGGCCTAAAGGAGAACACATAGGATGCCAGGCTGGAGCCAAACAGACGGCTCAGAAAGAAGGCTGAACTTGGCAGTGTGAAGTTATCACGAAAGACCACAGGCGTGATGAGAGTAGGTCTGCTTTTGGAACCGTCACCCCCACAATGTGTAATCAGTGCTTAGGGTACAGAGACGCTTGTGTGGCAAGAGATCAGAGGAAACCCTCAGCGGCTCTGACAAAGGGGTTTTGTGCGAACCATGTGGGGAGCATTGGATGGATACCGGGGCCAAGTTGGGGAACAAGCTGAGGAAGGAGATCGCCACCCTCCAAAGGCTGAACTCCAGTGACACACTGCTTCCAGCCAGGCATAATCTCCTATGAGCACATTCAACTATGAACTCCTCAGTGGGTGCATTCACTGATGAGTGTAGCATCCTCTTAATCCAGTCACCTCCCCAAATCCCCACCACTGAACACTTTAGACTTTGGGGGCAATCTAGATCCAAAACATAACACATACAATCCCAGGACATCATCTCCTCTTGGCAAATGCTATTATAGTTAACTCACTAGAAAAGCACAAGTACAGACATACACGACAATGCTAGTGGACCCTTCCTGCCCAAGCCTGGTTGTCCTTGGTAGGTTGATGGCCCTATTGCTAGCTTCTCTGAGTGGTGGATACCAACAGTCCAGAGCTGCCCCCTTTACTGCAGAGTTCCCACCTACAGATCAGAGGCCACCTCACTGAGATATTACACTGGCCCACACCCACTCCAGTGGACCCAATCTGTAATTGACCCCAAAATGACAATAGACAGCCATCTTTGCCTTCAGGTGACACTGTCTTTGTGCTGAAGTAAACACTCCCAAGCATCCTACTGTACCCTCCAAAGGCTGAACTCCAGTGACACACTACTTCCAGCCTACCGTCAGGATGAGACCACACCCTCACCTGCTGACTTCCTCTCTGTCCTTCTTAGTGCACACACTAAATATCACATTTGCCTGAGTTCCAGCCTCAGGCTCTGTTTTGAAAACTGTAGAGATTAGCTACTGGAACAGAAGGTTGTATCCGTGGTAAGAGAAATACAACTCCTCTCCTTTTAAATATAGAAGGTATGACTCTTAGTTTCTGGGCACACAGAATGTGACATAGTTCACCTTGGCTAAGATGACACAGGGTATCTATGCCTCCAGAAAATAAAGCCTTTCCATGGTAGATTCCATTCCTATCCTTCATAGACTGAAGGAAAGAAAAATGAAATATTTTACTTTGAGCAGAAAACCCCAGGGTATCATGCTCCAGAATGGCATTAGCCTTGGGAATGGAAATTCATTCCCCAGGGTTCAGTTCCATTCTCAGCCATCCAGTCACTCAGAGGCCTCCACGACCACTATCAAGATGCAAAAGGACCTGATGTCATCCATGGGTGCCGGAGTTATGTGCACGTAGAATGCAAGAGTTTTGGGGTTGGGGAGGCTTCCACTCATATTTCACAAGGCCTAGGAGGCCATGCAGTGTGCCCCCGAGAGGGCAATGTGCAAAGCTGTGAAAGTGAACTTGATAATTCAGTGGGGTTCACAGATGTTGGAAAAGCCGGGAACACGGATCACATCACATTAGGAAAGCTGCAAAGATTAAGCAAAGCTGGCCTGAGGGAGAATCGATGAGGGAGTTACAACCATGGGCAGTGCCTGGGTGTAGAACCATCCAAGCTTTTGGAGATGAAATCTGTCTACAATTTGCCCAGGGTGCTGGACATAGAATTTAATGTGTACCCTGTTGGGTTTCTATCTTGCTTTGGTCCCATTCCTATCCATCTCCCAATTTCTCTCTTTTGTTACAAATGGAATAAATACACTTTGTGTAAAGAGATACACATGAGTCTTTTGGGGCCCAAGGGTGGAGTGTTATGGTATATATCTAGATATCCTCCCAAAGCCTCGTGTACTCATAGGTGGGATTTGAGGAAATGATTAGATCATGATGGTATGATGCTCACCAGGGGATTAGCCAACTGATGAGCTTATAGTTAAATGTGATGTTGGCAAAGGAAGTAGATCACCAAGGTCTGACTTAGAAGGTAAATTTCCCTCTTTCCTCCCTTGATCTCTCCCTGCTTCCTATCTACTGTGCAATGAGCTGTTTTTCCTCTACTCAGCCACCCTGCTTAGGAGCCAACAGACTATGGACCGAAACCTCTGAACCATGAGCCAAAACAACCTGTTCTCCTTTCACTCATGAGTGTTGAGTATTTGTCCTCACAACAAGAAAGTAACTAGATACTCACAAGCTAAGGAATACTACTAAGACCCAAAATGTGTTCAAATCTAAGAAATGAAAATGAAAGTAAGGCAAGCTAGCCTAGAAGCCTGTGGTTCATTCTGAGATGACCTGACTCATTCCAAGTGCTAAACAGAGAGCTCCTCTGATTAGGTTAGATTGATTGGCATGAAAGCCACTTTTGAACCACCATGGTGCAACATTCTTATATTGCCCCATCTGTGGGCAGCCATAGTAACCAAGGGAAGTCATCCAGGAGTAAGCAATTCCCTTTGCTTTTTGCCATAAGCTTGCATTGTTAGAGCTGGATTTTGGATGTAAGTAACTTAGAAATAAATGTACCTCAGAATCTTTTTACTCAGAGAATCATAAATTTTTGTTCTTTTTTTTTAAATACTGGGGCTTCAACACAGGGCCTTCATGCTTAGCTACATCTCTGTCCCTATTTATTTTGAGATGTTTTCCCTAAGAAGTTAAATTTTTCACGTGGAGGTGAAATTTGTGTTCCTCCTGCCTCAGCCACCCCCCCCAGATTACTGGGATTATAGGCATCTATGCTTGGCTGTGTAAATGTTCTTTGAGCCTTTACCCCCCGCATGTTCTTCAAAGAAACCTACAATGGCCTTGATCTCTTCTGAACTCAAGCAGCAGTTTCCTTCAGTAAGGGAGACTCCAAGTTCCAACAGAGAAAGGAAACACATTCCTTCTTACTTTGTGGATGCCATCCACACACCAAGCCTGAATTCTACAAGCTTCACATTTGTAGCATGAAAGCTTCTTACAACCAAGCTATGGAACATGGCCAACACTACAAGGAAGGATGCTCATCAATTATTTTGGCAACAACTCGTAACAGAAAAATATCTATCGAAGCAGGTCCTGACAATTTTCTCCCAAGTTGGCATAGCCATGACCTCCGCACACTACAAGAAATTCACAGAAGATCAAGGACTGGGAAAAATTTTGACTTCTTTAACCTACTTAGCTAAGGGCTTCTGGGCTTTTCCAAATCTCTCTAAATTGACTGCTTTGAAATTGTTACTTACCCGGGCAGATCTGCTTTCTCATGATGTGAATGTGAAGTTTCAAACCACCATGTCAGCCTTTTCCAAAAATATTGTGAAACACTATCCTTCAAGATTCTTGGAGGGGGCTGCTTTGTATGTCTAAAAATTGTGAATATCCCGTATGCTATCCTACTCCTTAAAGATCTACAACCAGCTCAGAAAGCTGCAATTCGAGAGGTCCTAGAATCAAGAATCTTTATTATATTAGTGCTGGGTCTGGTGGTGTGTGCTTATAATCCCAGCTACTCTGGAAGACGAGGCAGGAAGTTTGCAAGTTTGAGGCTAACCTGGGAGACTCAGGGAGATCATATCTCAAAATGAACATTTTAAAAAGACCTGGGAGTACAGCTCAGTGCTCAGTTTCCAGTGTCTCCCACACACCCCAAGAATCTGCATTTGTTATATTCCTCCAAAGCAAAGAACTTGAAACAGACATCTGTTACCTTACAAGGAGCCTAAGGGTGAAGAGTTCGAGAAGGATTTAGGGAGATGGCCTGATTTCTGGCCTGTCCCTGGGTTACAGCCGAGCTTGGGCCAGGGCTGTGATCAGATGACCCCTTGCCTGGCCATAAGGCTGTGCAGTAAAGATATCTGCTTATGTGGCTGCTGATAGCCACCAAGGGTTGCACCACAGGTGCCACTCGCCCTGTCCTAGTGTCACCCTGTCCCACGTTCCCCTGGTGTGGCAGCTAGCTTCCCACCAAGTGAGTGATCAGAGGAAGAGAAAGCCAACAAGAAACCATGGGCTTTTATTGGTATAGTTATTTTCACTTCAGTTTCATTCATTAGAAGTGAACCACTGGGTCAAGTTCATGCCCAAAGAAGAAGAAGTAGATGGTACACCTGTGAACAGATCTGTAGACACTGGTACTCTCCACAAAACCAGTCAGTCTTCACTCTACCTGCTATAAGCCTACAGTTCTTTTCAGTTGGAAGTTCAAGTTTTTGATAATGTGAGCTAACTTCTTAGATAATTCATGATTCATCCTACAGGGCTTAAAAATGTTAGTCTTGCAAAAGCAAAGGAAAACTAGATATTAGAGGTAAGATTATATTAATTAAATGCATTCTGTCCTGCTGAATATTTAAGTATGCCTTTATTACACTCTATGTATACACTTCACCATCAGAAAATGTTCACATCTGAATATTTTCATGGAGATCCGCAGTTCCTTTCTGTTTAATGTGAAAACAAGTGGCGTGTTATGACCCTCTGAGAACTGGGAGAGACTGCTGTGTACCTCAAGCGTAAACTCAGAAAAATCTACCTTAGATCCAAATATCTTATGTCACTCCTCTGCTCCCACTTCCAGGTGAGCATGAGATTCTCATCAAAGAAAACATCAAGAACAATTTACTTCATCTTTGTATGAGTTTCCTCATTTGGGAAAACAAAGCAAAGTGATGATGGTAAAAATGTCCAGATTTGCCAGACACTTGCCCTCCATTTCATGGGCACAGAGCAAAGGTCCTGGCTACCCATTTCACAACTGTTTGCTTGAGAGGATTAAGGAATGATATGCGGGAATGGGGGCAGCTTAACACAAGTCACATATCAAAGCAAATCTTAACTTGATAGGATCAGAGAGAAGCATTAATTTCATATAATATTTACACATTTTAAAAATTTTGCAGTTATTTTGAACATAAGGCCTGTGGTGTGCTAAATGCATGCTCTACCACGGAGCTGCTTCCTCATCCTTCCATATTTTATTTTAGACAGCCTATAAATTCATCACCCCCATTTTCTAATGTATCGAATATACCACATCACCCATATGATTTAAACAGACAATCGCTCCAGACTCTTGGAACTTACCATCCCAGAAACCTATATTTCCATCTATTTGAAAACAAAGTAAAACTGTCTTTTGATGGGGAATATCCCACATTCAGACTGAAAATAAATACATCAACCAATCTGCTGTACTCTAATATCAGTTTGGCAGTAATGGTTACCAGGTTTTAAGTGGAATTTCGTTAAGATAACTGCAGAAAGAACACAGTTCTAAATGGTCTATGCCCTCAAAACTCTGGAGCCCAGCTAGATGATCAAGAGCAAGGGCTTGTTTGTCTTAAAGGTCACAGAAGATGTTGCGGAGGATCTGGTATGTGAGTTGTCCTTAGCAAGGGTGGTGGGACTTGGTGGGACTTTGACATTAAGGACAAGGTGAGCATTTTCCGAGGCTTTCTCTCCTTCTTTGCTTCTTCCCTCACATCCATGAGTCACCAAGTCAGCTTCTGTCTTTTTCCTCATGGATAAGTGTCACCATTAGGATTTTCCAAGAATAAGATCTGAAAATAAAGTAAATAAGCAAGAAATTTATTTGGGTAAACATTTGTGTTAGTTTCCTGTGGATGCCCACAACAAACTACCCAAAAATGAGTACATTAAAAAAAAAACATACAGTTCTGGAATCTAGAGATCTGAAACCAAGGTGTTGGCATAACCATGCTCGCTCTATGGAAGAGGCCTTCCTTGTGCCTTTCATCTTCTGGTAGCCAAGCATTCCTTGACATTGACAGTGTCACTCTAATCTCTGCCTCTGTCTGCCCATGGCCTTCTCCCCGTGGCACTGACCAAATCTCCTTCTTCTTCTAAGGACAGTAATCATACTAGACCAAGAACCTACTCTAGTGATCTCATCTTAATTTGATTACATCTACGAAAACCTAATTTCCAAATAGGGTCACAATCACAGATGCCAGTGAGTTAGAACTTCAGCAAATCTTTTTTGGCAGACATAATCCAACCTACAATAAGGCTTAGGAAATATGAATGGGGAGAGAGCCACAGTTTCCAAGGAAAGTCTCCTGCGGCAGTGTAAGTGTAATACTAAAGAAAGGAGGGAATAGGCAGGATGACCTTCAGATCCTAATACAATCTTGAGAATGTGCTAGCCAGGCTGATGGGGAATTCCCAGCTAAAGTTCACCATCAAAAAAGCCCCAACTCAGGAAGAGAGGACTGAGTTCTAGTAACCACACTACATTCAGATGTTAGCTTGGAAAAGCCACGTGGAAGTGTGGTCCAACGTGAACGGAGGTGAAGATGTGGGAACTAGAGGTGGCCAGTCAGCTCTGTCCCCCACAGCAGTTTCTGTTAAAGGGAGTTCTACGTGGGGCATTTCCATGGCTAGCATAGTGGGCTCCTCCATTCACATTAGGAGGGCAGGTCCTCTCCCCCAGAGGAAATATAGGAGTTGGATAGTAAACAGCCTATGACCTGCATTGCTGCAATTGGTCTTGGGCTGCAGCTGGTGCTCACTGCTGCTTTAATCCCCTGCTCATGCTAAATCCCTCTGAAAATTAGCAGGCACTGGCACGCTATCTGAGGGTGTGACCTAAACCTTTTGTTTTAAAGGCATTAAATCCTTGATAATCGTACCAGTATCTAATGAGATGGGTGGTTTATGTCCATTTATAGTCACAACTGGATAAGTTAGAACCAACAGACTCACAAATGAATGCCCTGGGTTTTCCACACACATTCTTCTGTTCCTCCATTACACAAAAGCCACCACATGTACACTTGCTGATCAGTTACCTTTGCCAGAATGGAGCCTCCTGTTCTTAGCTGCTGAGCTCTGAAGCCAAGGTGCTCAAAGCGCCCCAGTACCAACCAGTACTGCAGAGTGTCTGGCAGGGCCATGCCCTCTGCAGTAACTGGGACGTGGAGCCCTATGGGGTTCAAGTATAGGAAGCAAAACATTTCCCAAAGAGTCATTTGGAATGATAGATCATGTCTCCAAGACTCATGTATACTTCCTAGTAGTGACACATTTCCTTATAGAAGGTCTTGATTCACTGTGCATTGTATATCTGGGCGGTATCACCTTATCCACAGCAATCAAAGTCTCCAAACTGATGCTTTAGTTGTGTTACTGAAAGCTGTTTTACCACTTGTGAAACAAGATGTTTATGAATGGTGCAACATGGTAGAGAAGTGGATCTCGTGGGCATGGGTGTGGGCATGGGCATAGGCTTGGGGCCATCCTTCGTCTCCTTCACTGTGGGGTGAGCGAGTGCCCTTGGTGAGATGTGCCGTTGTGTGGGAGATCATGCCTGTGGATCTGGCATGCTGACGTTTTGTGAGTAGGAAAGGCAAACCCATATGCAGAACGGTTACCTATCCCCATGAGCATGATCTGCAGCCACTTTAGGGATGGTGTGGAAGGAGAAGGAGCTCGATATAGTCAACCAACAGGATATTGGCTTTCTTGATGAATAGTGTCACCCTGGGTGCTCAGTGTTGTCCCTGCTGCTAGCAGCTTGGTCACTCGGAAGCAGCAGTAGCTAGATTAGCTTTTAAAAGTGGTGAGAACCTGCACTGGGCAAGAATAGTCTGTCCCTCTGCATGGATAATCCTGGTGTGAACAATGTGGTGGGCCCAAAGGTGCACAGGAAAAAGGGTGCCACAGCTTCACTTTGTGCAGTTGGTGCCCTTGCAGGGAGATCTGTAAGGACCTCTGCAACTGTGCAGGGAGTTTATTCCACATCCTCTGCAGGGGAAGAGGGGATCGCAAAAGTTTCAAATGGTTTCTTGTTCCTGGGTTGCGCTGGTAAGTACCTGTTTACAGAGCACTTTATCTCAGCTCCCCCAAGCTCTAGATTCCTGGCCTAGGAGACTTTGAAGAGTTTTAAATTGTTTTGTTTGCCTAGATTTTCACCAACTGATTGCACTGGGCACAACGAAGACAAGTTATCTGAGCCCTCATACTCAGACAAACCCAGAACACTGCTACTCCTGTGCCCACCTGGCCTCCATCCTAATTCCCAAAAGAAGTGTGTCTTAGCATTCGCTACTTGAAAGTAAACTTGTGACAGAGAGTAAAATGTGGTACAGTTTAAGGGAATTGGGGTGATAAAAGTTTAAAGCCTGGTTGCAGCTTGGACACCCTGGGGCTGAGATTCATTAGCTTTTGTTCTCTTTGGTCATTGTCATAGAATATTAATTATGGTTTCAAAGAAGAAGGATTTTACCACAGGCAAGAAATCATCACCAACCTCACTGTAGGAATAAATGTAGAAGTGTTAAACAATAAGATGTGCCTTATTCTTTAAAACTATTAAGTCTAAAAGAAAATATGCATCTTTTCATTATTTAGTTATCTTTTAAGGACATCTGAGTGAACATCTCTCTATGATTCTTCTTTGCAGGATTGTATTTTTGTTGTCAAGAACATTTTAGCAGAGAAATCTATTTTACCTGATTGTGTTGTTCAATTTCAGGAAAGGAATGATTTATCTTTTCTAGATCCCAAGGGACTGTATTATTAAATAAGAAAAAAGTTAAACAGGACAGGACTGACCCAGAGGTAAGGAAGATTCTGGAATATTCCAGTGTCGATGGTGAACATAAACCAAATATACCTTCCATTACTTTTTAAACAAATTAGATAGATTATAGATAGATAGATAGACAGATGCTGCATTAATTAACTTTTCATAATTGTAACCAAATTTCCAAAATAAACAACTTAAAGGCGGAAAAGTTTATTTTGGCTGGTAGTTTGAGGCTTCAGTCCACGCTCCAGTGGTTTAGGCCTTTGCTGAAGCAAAGCATTGTGGGGGAAGGCCTCGGCTTCATGGCAGACAGGAAGTGGACAGAGTAAGAGAACCAGAGAGGAAGAGGCTAAGGAGCAGATGCGGCCCCCAATTCACATCCTCACTTCCACTAGGCCACAGTCCTGCTTCTCTCGCCTTCCCAACACGCAAACTATGGTCTCGGCAACAGACTGACCCTCTGGTGCAGTCAGAGCCCTCGTGCTCCAGCCACTTTCCCAAACCCCGTCCTCTGAACAGACGGGCATTTGGGAGGCATTTCAGATCTAAGCCATGACACATGCAATAATAAATACATCAGTTAATTACAGCATATCCAACGACAGCTATTCAGAAGCCATACATCTTTATTTGATCAATTAAAGTTAGTGAGAGGAGACATTAATTAGTGTCAGCCCTCTCTGAGAATGAGGAATGTGAATAGTGATACGGCCGAGAATATTAATTATTTTTCAGAAGTTTTGTTTGCCCTCAAATGTTTTTCCCATTATCGTTCTAAAAGAATTGAGTTGAAAAAGTTTCATTAGAAGTGAAATATATTTTCAAAAGAGACACATATTATTCCAGTGTTTGCAAAGCCATCGCACTTCTGGATATTATACTGAGGAAATAATTTTAAGAAGGAAAAAACCTTAAAACACAAGCGTGTTTTAGAAATGTTGATTATATAACCAGACTCCCCAGTCATTCTTACAAAAAAGGAACAAATGGGCCCACATGATTAGCAAGACCTTGAATTCTGGGGAGTCCTTTCCTCCCCTTCTGGCCATCGTCTCCCCCGGTACTCCTCGGACTGTCCAGAGGTCTGTCCCCACTGTCCACAAGGCAGGCCCCCTGCGATTGCAGGCCCCACCCTTGCCCACCTCCCGGAGTAGCCACTGTTCTTAAGAGACACATCCCCAAACCTGGGTGTCTGCACTGCTTAAGCCACTCCACTGTTGGTGCGAAATGACAGTGAATAAATAACTCAAGGAGATTTTCCTTCATGACCTCGACACTCCTGGGTTAGAGAGTTTATTAAATTAGTTTTTGCTTGCAAGTCTTTTCTCAGACACAGAAATGAATCTATGTGGCTGGATTAGGGATGTTTGGGCTTTAAGTGGTAACCACCACACAGAAGTGGGAATCAACATTCCTTTCTGATCTCTGCACTTGGTTGCTATGCCAAAGACTTGCTGAGATGCCTCCTTTCCCAGGTCTGTGATCCGGGCATGCTCTTTGTCGGGCAAAGAACTTCAGTTGGCATCATGTGCCTAGAGCTATCTAAATTTCAGGTAGAGTGCAAATTTGAATCTCTGCTACATTTCTTACTATCAAAAACTAGAAACAAACTGAGTTCTCAGGAAATAATAAAGGAATGGAGACATCAAAGTAATTTGAATCTTTAGAATGTTAAATATTAAAATGTTACAAATTTGAGAAATATAGAAGTGTACAAACTGATGCTGAATATAAAAATACAATGTAATCTTTATTTCTTATATGACTAATGATTCTAAAAGAATAAATTAGGGAGAAACAGTATAGAGTTTTAAGTCTTTGCATGGTATGTTTTTTGAAAAATCATTTTTTAGCAATCACACTTCATATATGCACAGGTTATCATAAGAGTCATATATAAAAATAAGAAAGTATTAAAATCATATAGTTTCCAAAATTATGGTGTGGAGGAGAGAGAATCATGCAGAGTAACCCACTGAGACTTTAAAACCACGTGAAAAAGCCCAGCAACATCCCGAGATACAGGAAGAGCAGACAGAAATTCTTTATGATGTTAAAGTAACTCAGGGTCAGAGGTTCAGAGTTATGGCTCAGGGACAGCATAAACCTTAATTTACGATGAAAAAAACAGCAGCCCAGATAATGTGATCGTGGAAGGAAGCCATCAAGGCCACATTAGTCCCTCTTTGATTTCGCTTTGGGCTGATTGGACTGTAATATCTGTTACCTCCTTGAGTGTTATAATGTAATAGCCAGAAGCTAAAGCAAATTTCTAAAATTACATCGCATTTTGTGCTTGCCCTGAACTCATTTAGATGTCAGGATTTTCCAGTGACTTGATCTCCCCCGCCCCAAATAGCCATGCGTCTACTGCATCTGCAAAAATATAGCGATTATGCAATTATATTGAATAAATGACATTAGAACAACCACAAAGATTTGGTTTAAGTCACACTCAACAATAAATATTCTGATAGGAGCAAGTTGCAAATCTCTGACAGTATATCTGATTATGTGGAACAACCCACCTTCGTTCATTGACTTCCAGAACTGTAAGGCTTTCTAAAATCTTTCTGACATTTTAGGGATAAAATGAAGGTTGGTTCAAGACTGCTAAAGACAAGCATTGTCAAGCTGAAAATAGGTTGCTGTGATTAAATTTTAAAGTTATGCCTATCAGAGCTCTCTAGAAAAAGCCTTAAGAGCTATGTAGTCCTAATAATGACCTCCCGAACCTCATCCAAAGAACAGAACAAAGATTTGTGGGGTTACCTGTAGATAAGTCATCGTCCACTGGTAATAGGAGATGTTTATATTTGAGACCTACAGAAAAGAGGGGAAAAGTCTTAGACAGTACTGGTTTACTGATACATACCTTTTGATATCCTGAGGATAGGTATATTTCCAGTCTGCTCAGAAAGAGAATATTTTCCCATTATTGTATTCCAGGAAACTTCTTGAGAATTCATATGTGATGTATATATGTATATATATATATATATATATATATATATATATATGGTTGCTGTTGTTGTTGTTTTGTTTTGTTTTGTTGATACTAGGGATCAAATTCATGATTTCATGCTTTCCAGGCAGGTAGTTGTCCTGCTGAGCTACATCCCTGGCCCTAAAATACATTTTCTTGGAGTATCAAATTATAGATCCATTTTTTTTTTCACTTTTAATATGTCGAGTACATGCTTGAGTATGTGTGCAGGAATAGGGTGGAAGGGAAGGAAAGAAGAAGAAACTAATTTTCTGATAGGTCAGAAGAAATTGTGACAAAAGTTTGAAATTTTTTTTAGGCTTGAAATGCTTTGGATGGAATCTTCACCAAGGTGCCTTTTTCTCAAATATTTGCTAGATTCCATGTTTTTTCAAAAAGCCCAGTTCACCAATGGGATCAGATTCCACAGCTCAGGTTCCTTGGTAAACCATAATTCAGGCGGCTTCAGAGTTTTGTCTTTTGAAACGAGGATTATGTTCTTGTCATTGTCGAAATAATAGTGACCACCTAATGCCTGAAATGCACCAGAACAACCATGTACAGAAGTCCGATCTGTCAGACCACAAAAGGCTGATCTTCCCATGGGGTCAAAATGAATTCCAGAAGGCTCTATCCTCTGTGTATTTGCAGGACTGCCATTAGCAGCTGCAGTCTGAATGAGTGCTAGCAATATCCTCCTATAGAAACATCTCAGATGATCCGTCCATCAGAAACACCAAATCCTTTCTGAGTCAAGAATCCTGGTCTCTCTGAGTCACTCTTCTAAACTGCTAAGGACGACTGATAATGCTCCATTACCATTTGTTTTATTCTGCCCTCTTCAACCTCTGCTTTAAACTTTGCGATAACTCTTCCCTCCTATGCCAGTTCTAGCTCATCACCTGTGATGTGTATGGCGCCAGCCAGTAACCACACTTCGCAGTGGCCAGAGCAGGGATCTGGGGAGCATTAAAGTGTGTATCTCTTTTCTACTGCCCATTCATTATCACCTTCAATCCAATCTCATCCCTAAAAATATACCTTGGCAGCAATTACAATGAAGAGGTGGAGTTGTTTCTAGCCTCCATGTATTCAGATTGGAAAAGGCTGTGTCCTCTGTTTTGACTGCTTGCGAGAGTCAAACATGACAACCCATTTCCTTAGTTATTTTTCTCATTGCTGAGATAAAATACTCAACACTCACAAGTTAAGGAAGGAAAGGTTTGTTTCCCTCACAGTTTGCAGAGGTTTCACTTCATTGTTGGCTAGCTCTGAGGCAGGGTGGTGTGGCAGACAGTAATTGCAGGGGAGAAACAGTTCATGGCAAGCAGAAATTAACAAAACAAAAAAGGGACCTAACGGTGTCTTTCTGCCCCTTTTATTTTATCCAGGCTACTCAGGGTGGGCAGCACTCACACCCTTTATCCTAGTGCCCTCAAGCCTAGCACTGCACCATGCATCAATCCCAGCATCACATACTCTAGATCCAGCCACCTCTGAAAGCCTCACCTATGACAGTGTGAGGCTTTGGGGGAACATCCAGACACAGCCATATCACCCATCAACACAAGTTTAGAATACAGAATGGAAGTTTGAACAAGTTTAGGCATTTTGCACACCATAGACTAACTCCTGCTCCTTTTAATTGGCAGGAACAAATCTGTTCTATTATATGGACATAAACAAAGGGCTTAACAAGTTAATCATTTCTTGAACTAGAATATGTACGTTATGTCTAAAATACTAACATTTAAACAATGTTCACTAAGTTGCATTGAATTCAGGGCCCCTTGGAAAATTACTATGTCTTTTAGTCTGGGAAATTTGTCTAGTGATAATCATTGCTGAAATTTGTCACATTGGTTACTGGCACAGAACAATAGGTACTTAGGTTGAACTTGAGAAGGATTAGTAGTGGTATGGAAAGTGCTCTAGTCTTGGCTTTAGTCCTTCTCCCTCTGCAGTCTGATGTGTGACCATGGCTAACGTGAACCTCAGGTTCCTATTCTTGCAAATACAGGGCTGAGATTGCATAATCCCTTTATGATAAAATATGTCTGACACCTTCAAGGTCAAGATGTCTTCTTTTGAAGCCCCCTGACCTGTTAAAATCCATCTACCATGATGGAAAGTAGACCTAGAATTGTGAAAGGACGAGAGAGGGCCAGGTGAACCATTCAGCAATGAACTGCAGTGCTGACCTATGTAGGAGTGAAAGGGATGCTTGCTTAGTTTATCCCAACACCAGAGAAGCATTCAAGATTTTCATTATCATTTCATTCCAGCAAGACCATTCTATTCAAGGCTGTGAGAGAAATGCCCAGCCCACCCTGATCCTTAATATTTGGGATGAAAAGTGTCATGGCATTTCTTATATTCCAAAGGCATTTTGCTAAATGGAGATTGTAAACATGTCTGGCGTGTCTCAATTGTCCCTTTGCTACAGAAGATCTTTAGAAAGCATGCTGGCAGGTTGCCATGTGAAGCAGTTATTCCTCCAATTTCCCATAGAGTAGTTGTTTACCTGTCTCCACGGCAATTCTAACTGTAATGTCTTAGAAGCAGATTAGAAGTGCAGAATCAGGAAACACTGAAGGCTTTATTGGACCTAAATGATTGACTGACTGCCCAAGAATAAATACACAAAAACGAAACAGATGAGAGATTTTTGATATCCATTGAATAGTGGTGGAATGGCTAGTTTAGCTCTTGATTATTAAATATGATTTTTCCAAAAAATACAAATCATACTCAGTAGTTAACCTCTACAGCGATTGCAGTAATTATTATGCAAACATGTGCTTGAATTTTGAAAACTTGTTTTCCCAGCAGAGACCAGCTTGGATAATAACACTAGTGAAAGTTAATGACTTTGTAGAAATACACATTTTGATTTCAACTTCTCTAACATTTTAATTTATAATACAGATTTAAATTGCACTAAAAATACTGAAGAAGCTCATATTAAAAGACACATGTTAGAAAAACTAGATTATTATCAAGATTCAAATTTACATAGAAACAATTTTCATACAAAGTTGGAGATTTTTAGAGTCTTACTCCTTTAACCAATTTTACAAATGTGTGAATTCCTATGAAATCCCTGGGGCGATGGCAATGTGTTTGCTTTCCTCTTTATACAGGAAGAAGCCCTAAATTTTATTAGGCACCTGTGTATTAGGAACCATCAGAGACTTTATAAATATTGGTATTTAATCATTTCAGGCATCCAAGAAAATAGATTTTACTACTTTTCTTTGACATATAAGGAAAGTATGTCCTTTAACCACACCAAATAATTCACTTAAAATGAATTGCATCATGAATGAAAGAACTGAGGTTCTATCCCCAGCATTTTTGAGCTATAAAATTCATGCTTTTTTCACTACTTTCTAAACAAGATGTAGGGTCTGATTGGGATTGGGAAAAGAAAGAACTTCATGTAGCCTACTAGCTACTAGTCCTAACCTAATACAAATTTTATTTCTTAATTCTTATTTCATTAATTATATATTATATTATATTATATTATATTTATCTGGAATTTAGACTTCGCAAGTGTCACGATCTGGATGAAAAGATGCAGGGTGAAGCATTAACAAAATGGTTTCATTTAGATCACTTTGATGGTTCCATTATGCCAATTTGCCAGGTTTCCATCATTGATTCTGTGATGGTTTCCTCATTATACTAATATGCACCACTTCTGATTTACCTTGGATACAGTCTCTTTTCCATACCTAAGTGTTTTAACTAAGCTAGAGGCTGAGCATATATTGCTAACCAATGTCCGTGTGAATCAGGGGAGACAGGGCCCACAAGCACTTCTAAATGCTCCATGTGTCGGGTTGCTAAGTGCCACCCTTGACAACCTCATGGCATTCCTTGGGGGAACGTGTGCCAGCTTCTCTGAGTGTGATGCCAAGATGCCACACACGGGCTCCCTTGGTTTGCACTTAGTGACTGCTCTTGGTGGTAACCATAGCAACCTTAAGTAAAGTGCAGTTTGGGGAGAAGTCTGCACTATGTTTGGCGTTGGGAATGTGTGCAGAAGACAGGAACTCCCTTTCTCATGACTTTGTTATACCCTTCAAAAAATATATCCAATTATAGAAAGTACTGGAAAGTCTGTACTGAAAAACAGAATTAAGAATAAATAGCAATTATTATTCCAGAGTCTCACCACCAGAGTAACTTCTTCAGAACTGAAATACTTAGTCACCAGAAAATTCCCCTTGGGGGAAGTCCCCAAGTTGGTCTTCATGGACAATGTTAGAGATTTACTGACATTATGGCCATTGTTGTTTTCTTAAAATATCACTTCGAAGAGAAAGCAAATTGATTATCTACACATCACATGCTTAAATGCATGATTCCCACTCAATCTAAGATCATTCAAAGTTACACATTAAATAGACACCCCATATCAGCTATTATACTCTGATGCTCATATTAAATTTTTCCTTAATTTAATGTATTCACAAATAATCACTCAGTTTCATCGTTTTGGAGGAACTCAGCAGTCTCATTGTTGGCAAATGCTCAGACACTCAGATTTTCAGACAAATTCTCTTTTCCTAACTATGTTTAGCCTGAGTCTGAGGCTGGAAAATGAGCTAGAGGCTGCCTCGTTCTTTTCTCTTCTAATTTGTTTATATTTACTGTCTCCGGAGGCATCTGCCTCTTTCAGGATTGTCACTTTCGGGTGGTTATTTTCTGCCATGCCAGTTGCCCTGCCATATATATATCCAAAATGAATTGTAAAGTAGTTTAAGTGTAGTCTCTGTGAAAGAGCACAGGCTGGGATTTCATGACTTGAGGTGTAGGAAAATGACTAAGACTTCTCTTCTGTTTACAGTATTTCCTCAAAGCTCTATCACATGCAACTCCTCCCCCTCAACACTTTGTCTCTTCCGACTCTGGTAACTTCTCCCAGTACGGTTCCTTTTTTGCATCTCTGACCTATTTTCTTTTTCTTCTTACAGATTTTTCCCTGCCCTTTCTAATAGAAATTCATGTAGATGTCTTGAGGTTTTGTATGAGAAAAACAAGAGCCAGGAGAATGTAATGTAAAATTCTACCCAGGAATAAAGTCAATGGCTGAGAAAATGAAAGGGTAAAAAGTGAATTTAAAGGTTTCACAGTGATAGCAGCCATGGGAGGCATTATGACTCCCAGAGAGGCCAAGTTGTTGGAATTATTAAAACTGGGTGTGGTGGCATATACCTGTAATCCCAGATTCTGGGAGGCTGAGACAGGATGGCAGTTTGGAAGCCAGCCTGGCAATTTAGTAGCTTAGTGAGACTTCACGAGACACTGTCAGGAAATTTAAGAAGGAGGCAAGGCTGAGGATGAAGGCCCTGAGTTCAATTCATGGCACCAAAGCAGGGTACTGTACTGCGGATCTTAAAGAAGAGGTTTTCTAGGACAGACACTCTGACGTCTGAGTGCAAATGACTGCACGGCTGGTGCTGGAGCCGCCGACGGGCGCATAATTAAGCTGACTCTGCACACTGAGTTCAGTCAATGCTCTACGAAGAAACCCCACACTGGGACGAAGAAATCTTGCAGACAATAAAAGGACAATTAGCCCACAGAAAGCGCCCTGGCAGAAGCAAATCTACTGCTCCTCTTTCTCCATGCTTCTTAGCTTCCTGTTAATCCTCCTCTGGGCGGAGCATACACCTGGCTCACACAGCCCCAACCCCACCTTCCTGGAGCAGTGCTGACAGCAGACTCAGGATTTGAGGATGGTGACTGCCTGCCCATCCTGATCTGCTCTTCTGGCCACCGAGCATCCACACGCAGCCTTGGAAACACAGGGACACTTTCACATGACAGCAGCAACCTGTCCTATTTGTGCTAAGGCAATGCAACTCTCCTTCAGACAAGTAAGACATCACCTGTTGTCGTTAAAGCTTGCAAGGAAAACAATTTAATACAGGACACATAATTTATAGAATTTTTTTGTAATAGTCACCCAAACAGCCAAATACTAAAAGTGCAGGAAATCTGTCTACATACTAAAAACCCCAAAGAATCCAGCTGAGGGCCTGAATCCCACAGCAACATCCTGCATGAGTCCAGCTGAAGACCTAGAGCTCACGACAGTGTCTCATGCAAGTCTGTTTCACAGAGCTGCCCTGGGAAGGCCCAAAGGTCAGCGGTGGAAGCTGGAAAGTCTGTGCCAATGGGATGAAGGATCTGTGCCAGTAGGCTGAGGGTTCTGCAATGGAGCCAGGAAGCAATGTTCAAAGTAAAGACCAGAACTTCCCAGAAAAGTACCACAGCCATCCTCAGTGACAATGAGGTCCCAAGGTCCTCTGACAATGATAACAGCCGAGTTCATATCAGGAGGCCAGAGTGACAAGATTGCTCTGGAAATTGAGCAGCACATCTTTCCCTCCGGAGCCAGAAAGTGAAACTTAAAGTGAGGACCAGAGCTCCCGCAAAGTGAACTGCAGCCATTTTCGGCAACAACAAGGTCCCGAGCTCCTCTGATGATGAGAACAGCCAAGTTCATATCAGGAAAAAAGCTTGACAAGCTCCTCCAGGAGAGCCAGTGACAACAAGAGAACCAACAACACCACTTCTTCCTCTCCAGTTCTCTTTTTCTATGCTGTCGGCAATAATCCTCAGGGGGGCCCTCTACACCCATGCTGATTCAGTTCAGCTGGCTGTTACAAGTTGGCCACCAGTTGTCAATCCACCACATCAACCTCTCCCCAAAATGAGGAGTCACTGTGTTTAATGGCCAGGGTATACATCTGAGGGCCATGTAAATAACTCCTTGAATTTAGTCACACTCCTACCTAAACAGTTACCTAACAATAGTGCAGTTCACCTCCAACAAAACTTGTATAAAACATAAAACAAGAAAGAAAATAAAATGATTAGTTTATACAAAAATGATACTATAGATACGCACACACACACACACACACACACACACTCACCAAAACACATAGGAAGAGAAGAGCATCTGCTATCTTTAATTTTCTAGTCTAGGTGGGAGGCCACAGCAGATTTATGTGTTCTTTCTTCCAACACCCATTCTCTATTTCCTTTATTTTCAGCTCAGCTGCTCAAGGTCTTTTACCTGTTTGGGGCCCACAAGTTCATTCCTGAAGATTCTGAAACCGTGGTGAGTTCTTTTCCAGCTGCTGTGTTGGTGTGGTCTTCCATTAGCTTTATGATTAGAGGTATCTTTTCTACCTCCTTCATGTTGCAGCAACCAAATTCCACCACCTCTGTTGGGATCAGTAGCCCCAATCATTAGAATAACCCCCTTTTCTGTCTCTCTTGGTTAGAGGCACAGGGCAAAAATGGCAAAGTGACAATCTTGCCTTCTGAGAACTAAAACCTCCAAATCAGCAAAGTGCAATTTTACAGGAATTGAATAAAAAAATTGTTAGTGGGTTACTAGAGTCTTTCTGACTCCCATCCCTTGGTTTCTAGACTTGTACATAGCAACAAAATTCCTCAGACACAAATCACGAACTACATCCTCTAAGATAGGACCCCATGTCTCTCAAGGTGGTGGCTTCCAGCTGGTGGCGTTACACAGTTTACAATGGAGCTTTATATCTTTCCTTTAAGCCAGATGCTTCCAAATATGATAAGATCAATTAGTCCCATGGATGCAAGTCAACTACTACTATTTTTGGCTATGAAACGTGGTTCTTTTTCCGAGGAAATGCATAGAATAATTAGACAAATGAAGAAAGCCTTCTGTGAATCCATCAGTTGTGGCTCTGTGAGAAACATGGTGTACGTGAGAGAAAATGAATGCCCCCAGCGCTCATCTGTCCTGGAGAAGACCACGTATAGCACTGTACCCCAAAGTGTGGCGAGATCAGGGGCTCAGTCCACTACCAGTCGTAGAGTTGGTCGCTCTAATCGATGAGGCTGATGGCAGTGAGTACTGGTTGGCGGTGTCGGCAGGTGAAGCCTTGGTGAGGCCATGCATGCTGTTGATTGCTCCATTCCTACCAGGCCTGCTGCTTTGCAGAATCATCCTTTCAGCATGCGTGGTGGGGTCTGAGATGAGAGGCGGACAGACCTGCATGGAGTGTGCCACATCGCTCACGCTCTTCACAGATGTCTTTGGTGAGTATTCACACGGAACGGGAGCGTTGTTATGTCCTGTGCCTATTCTCAGAGTTCCATTCGCAGGCCTTCTCCCCAGGCTTCTACGTCACTATATTCCAGTGCTGTAGATTTTCTCCCCCTAAGGCCTGAACTACACAGCTATACAATTTGCAAGGTCCACAACTCAGTGCAGACCCATTAGTCTATTTATGTCAAAGCCCAGGGAAGGTAGACAGTCAAGTGGCAGCTTCAAATCTGACACGTGTTGTGTGAGAAGTAAACAGGTCAGAAGTAAACCATCAGGCATTGCGCCTTTTCACTTTAGTGGTGGCTGGTTCAAGGTGCGGCAACGTGTCTTTCACTTTTGAGGGTTACCTTGAGGTTCTCCAGACATCTAGACCCAAAGCAACTGGTTCATTACATGTTATTGGGGTTAGCACCCAATCTAAGTCTACATATAAGAAATTATCTAAAATACTTCTTACTGAATGTACATGAAATCCAATCAGAAAAAATGCAGTCAACAATGTTGAAATGACCATGAATGGTAAATATTTTGAATCAATTCAGAATATCAAGGTAGCTATGACAGCACAATTAAAGATACTCATGAAGGAGGACTTCAGAGCTGCTTCAGAAAGGGACAAAATGATGGGACAAGTGTGTTCCAGGTGACGAAGAGTACTTTGACAGGGATTACTGACCATGCGTCTTCTACTGTAATTTTTAAAAAATATTAAACATTCACCATAATTTTTTCATCACATCTCATAATTAAGTGTAAAACACTAGTTAAGTCCAAATGTGAGTCAGAAAAATAAGGAAACTGCTAGACTCAGTCCTAGCTTTATGATCTAACCCATTAAATACAGAATCTTTCAAAATCGTACTTATATTTATAAATTTTATTTGCTATAGTTTTGTATTCCCTCCTCCTTGTTCTAACTCCCCATTATAATCAGTATTTTCCCTAGGTTTGTAATCAATATAATTTGCAAATTTTTCTAATTGTTTTTTTCATGTAAGCTCTTTGCCTCTGGATTACATTCTGTACTTGACCCTGGAAGATGCTGAGGTTTGCTTCTATTTGTAAGTCAGATACTGTGGTAGTAGGTTAATCTTGAGTAAAATGGGCTTCGACTTCCAAAGCAGCAACCCGGCCCCTAGTCAGATGTTTGCAAATGACGAGGCATGAAGAGGGAAACTCTGCCTTTTCAGATACAGGTAGGCAGTTGGATTCTGTTTACAGAGGAGGCTGAGAGTGATTTAAATCTGGTAGTCTTGGCTTCCTTGAGTCCAAATTGCTGAGTCACTTTCAGCTTCTGAGGTCCACTCCTGCTCATCAATGACTGAATTTGCTAATGAGAAAGCCGTGGAGGTTGTGATTTACACACACAAAGTAATTCTGCAACTGGCACACTTAGTTTTTTGAGTATGGCTTTTTCGGAATACTAATCCCCTGGTTACAAAAAATAATAAAAATGTTTAGTGTTGTCATGGAAGCTTCATGGTTCTCTTACAATGACTGGAGCTGAGAGTTTAAAGACTTATGTTTATCATTTCCATCCTGTAACCACTCGGTGCACTCAGCAGCAGGAGGCTAATGAGAATGTGTGAACAGTCATAATACGACTCCATCCAGGCTATGATGACTACCTCCTAGGGCTGCTGAGAGGATAAGTAAGTTCTTAGAAGACTCCATCCCACACCACAGTCTTTGCAGACATCATTACTCTCCCAACAGTGGTGTACAATAGTCACTTGGGTCCCTAGGGCTTTTGCTTCAGTAGACTCCATTGCAATCAACCACAGGTGGTGATTTGATTAATTGCAGTGCAAAGATGCCGTGAATAATTAGCTTCCATTTCCCATTGGCAAGGAGCTCAATCCTGTGTTCAATTTCAAGGACATGATCAAAATAATCCCAAAATAACTTGGAGGATTTGTTTCCTAAAATCACCCCTGGAACCAAATTGTGAGAAAAGAGATTTTCAGGAGACAGACACAACAGTAGCCATTTGAACCAAGCAAATTTAATATGAAGAATTATTAACTACTTGTAAAGCTCTTAAATGGATTGTGGAACGCAAAAAAGAGAGATTCAAAGATTTCCAGGATGTCAATTGTATAATGTAGCAACCAAGGGGAGGAGGTGGGAGTTATGAAAACTTGCTCTGTGGCAGACTGAGGTGTTTGAGGAGGAAGTGCTGGTGTTTGTGAGTGTGGAGAAGGAGTGTTGTGAACTTGGAACCCCTTGCTTTGGAGAGGTTGCACCTGGGTTACAGGGTGGGATAAAGCTGGTTTTACAAGTGTAAGAAAACCTACAAACTACTTTCACCTGTTGTGGTCGGAATACAGATGTGTGCGCGCAGACACACACACACACACTGGTGCTACTGGGTGAATAAACAGCTCTGACTGCTCACATTTACTGTGCTCAGGAGACTATGGTAAAGAGAGAGTCACTTTTTCCTCTTGCGGCCTTGTAGTCTCCCTCATTAGCAGAACTAAACATGTCACAACTGGCAAAACAGAAATGCAATTTGTGGAGATGAGACTTAGCATCAAAGCAGAAGATAGAGGAGTGAACTTAGAGCTTGAGACAACCACTTAATAACTGGTGGAGATATATTTTAACTCTACTCTTATTCCCCTTACTTTATAAATTCAAAACAGAGACTTGCTTAGGAGGTAGACACAGGGAGAGAAAATATAACAATAGAGGATTCTGTTTGCTATGGTTGGAATCATAAATGTCCCCCAAAGACACATGTGTTAAGGCTTAATCTCCAACTTGGCAGCATTGGGAGGTGGTGAAAGCATTAAGGGGTGGAGGCTGGTGGGTGACTTTAGGTTATTGGGGGTGTGGTCTCAAAGGCATTGAGTGCCCCTACCCCTCCATCCCCACTCTCATTTCCACACTTGAGGTGAGTGGTTTGGCTTTGCTACTTGTTTCCACCATGATGAGCCACCCCAGGCCCAAAAGCAACAGGGCCAACAGACCATGACTTTAAACCTCTAAAACCACAGGCCAAATAAACTTCTGTCTTTACAAGATGATTGTCTCCAGTATATGTTACAGTAGTAAAGAGAGACAATGAACACACTATTTTATTTATTTATTTATTTTTCTTTCTTTCTTTCTTTCTTTTTATTTAAGCCAAGAAAAAAAAGACATATACAACAGAGACAACAAGCAAAAGAGACAAACAAACGACTAGAATAAATACACAACAGTAACATTGCAGGTCTACAAAACCGGATGACAGAAACTTGACAATGGTTGCACATTGTGCATCATTATCCCCAAAATGGTTACTTACATTAACAGATATAGACATGCAAAATTGATCCAATCATATGAGCATTAATTGTTCTTTCTCAATAACGAATACATTCAGCAGCAGAACACACTATTTTAAATACATTCAGTATAATCATGTTTTTCTTTATTCCAGAGGTATTTGACATAGTGGACAGCTTGAAACTCTCCTGGCTTTTGAGGTATCCCTATCCCTGACTTCCCTACAACTTCTTTGACTGCTCCATCTCCATCTTGTTCAAAGGCTCTTAGTTTCAATATTTCCTCCCAATCTATTCTTCCTCATGTATTTACCATTCCAATAAAAAGTAGTTACAAGTAGTTACTCAAGCTAGAAACTGAAGCATCAGTGTAACTCACTACCTCCAGCCTGTCTGATGGAAGCCAAATGCTCTCTGTTCTACCCTCTAACTAGCTCTCACATATCTTTCACTCCCTTGCATTTGGCCCTAACTTGATTCAGGTCCTCATTATGATTGATCAGCCTCCTTTCAGCTTTCTCTAAAAATAAAACCAAGCTGCAAAATAGCCAACCTTGAAGAGTGGAGATCTATTGTAATTACACAATGGATGGTTCATACAGATACCCCAAAACCTTTTTTTTATTGACTTTCATGTGGGAATGATATAGTAAAAAAGTTTTCCTTAATTCACAAATTAAAAATTTTCACTAATCTGAACTCTGTTTTGGAAGAATTGCAAATATTCTTTTTTCAATACTGTTTATTGAGCACCATATGCATCAGGCATTACCCTGGGCACAGAGGAAAGATTTGCAAAACTATTCTGGCCCTTTCCACTTTTAGTGGTGTAAAGTTATTGCAGTGAAGAAAATGGAAAAGAAATAAATGGAGAGAGAAGATTACCTTTACAAATTTCTTCTTTATTTTTCTGGTTTTCTAAGAGAAAGTCTGTACTATCTCCCAAGACCTATGTCAAATGCCAGATTTCCACAGAGTGGCCGATGATCCTGTAGTTGAAATGAATCCTTTCCCAGGAAATGTGGCATCACTGTACTTCATGTCCGTCTCACACCTTCTGCCCTCATCTCCGGCCAGGTACATTCTGCTCCATCTCTGCCTCTCCAGCAGCCTGTGCCCTGTCTGAGGCAGGGAGGTGTTGCATCTCTTCACACCACTCATCGGAAGAAGCACAGCTCAGGGTTCATCACGGTTACCCAACAACTGCATTTTCACTGTAATCTTACCTGACACTCAGGTTCCTTTCACTCTCATGCTTTCGTTTACTGAATTATTTATACCCACATGCAACAGAATCATCAACACCATGATCATCATTACCTAGACATAGATTTGTTATGATTAGAGAAGTTGAAAAAGAAGTAGAAAAAGTGAATTTCTTTCCTTAAATGTAATGAGAAAAAAAAGTGACCAACAAAATCACTTATCTTTAAAACTTCTGCAGTGAAGGTAGGGAAATGCCATAAAAAAAAAAAAAAAAAGAACCACATATTTCTGAAACCTCAATTTCCTGTGAGTCATCCTTAGGGAAATACAATATGAAAAGAATCAGTGCGCCATCCAGATGGGAAGGTTTCTTGAAAAACCCTCAGAGTTGCATGAGAGAGTCTTTGGAATTCAATCGTTTGTGATTTATTAATCTACACTGTGTATGGATAAAACAATGTGTGACCTAGTCCTGGTCTCCCCCACTCCCTCTCTTTATCTCTGTTTCTCTGTCTCTCTGCCTTTCTCTTAAGTCTCTCTCTCTCTCTCTTTCTCTCTCTCTCTCTGTTTACTGTAAAATTGCCTAAATGAGGGGAATTTCTCGACTTTACAGAATTCAGCAAGAGTTATGAGGACCTCCTTTGAGTTGATTCTTTAAGTCATTTACGTGAATAGGAATAGATGTTCGGTATTACTGTTTTACTCAGTGATGGCTTACATGACACCTAGGAGCAATGCATACTGGAGATTAACAGCACAGGACATGGAGTGCAATTTAGTGGATTTGAGCCCAAATTTTGCTATTTATGAACTGAGCAACTAAGCTGATTACTTCATCTCTTTGTGCCTTGGCTTCCCAAATTTGATGTAAATTTCCACCATTGAATTAACAGGTATCAGATTCTTATAATAATATGAATGTAACCACTCAATAAGTCTTAGATATCACTACTACCAAAATTAAAATTCTTATGTTTCCAAATTTAACCAACAATGTTCCTTCATTCCTTCCCTAACAAATACTGAGAAACTATTGGATAATGAACAGTACTCTATATGCTGGGTGAAAGAGGTAAGCAAAACAGAAAACTTTACTTCATTAGTGGGAGTCTTTGTCCATGATGGGAACCCAGAAAATAAATTGAACTATAGCATGATGCCTGAGAGCAATCAATGAAAAGCACAATTGTAGAAAATAAGGTAAGAGAAAGTGAACAAGCCTGTTGGAAGTGCAAAGAGTAACAATAATATATGGAAATGGGGGCTAAGCTAAAGTCAACAATTGTTTTATATTTCAGAATACATATAAACTTATGCCAATAAGTACATGTCTAAACTTTGACACTTGACTTTGTTGATTTGCATTTGTCCCTGGATATCCAGAAGCTCAGATTACCACAGAGCAGAGCTGCCCAGGAAAGAAGAGATCAGGGAGCTTTTACATGTTCTCTGGCATGGACAGGGAATCCACAGAGCTGGGAAGCCATGATGGAAGGAAGGTCAATCTCTGCTCAGAATTAGGGAGGCCCTGGTTGAGTAATGATAGTAACAGTAGTGCTGTACAGATTGTAAAACTAAAACTTGGAGATGCTAAGTGCCTTGTCTTGGTTTCCTGATGTAGAAAGTAGCAGTCTATCACCTACCTCACGAACTGGGATGGAGATGAAAGGTGGTGGATAAAATGAAGAATGTGTGGCCCAGCCCCATCACAGGTACATCCCAAAGTCTGTCGTATCTCCAGGCAGCCACACTGAGCCCAGAGACACATCGATGTTGGCATCAAGGAAGACCTGAGGCCTGGGTGAGAGTGCCTGGGCAGGGCGATGGGTGCTGTTGGGAGACACAGGGTCTATCGGGATCAAAAAAGTTCCACGAACTAGAGGGCCTACAGTGCCTAGGACTGACGCAAGACTACAAGGCTGCAGAGGAAATGTAGCCAGAGGTTGGAATTCACAGTCTATACTTAGGAGAGCAGCTCAGAAAAAGGATCAAGACAGAAGTCCAGTCATTCGAATTGGTCCTACATTGGTATGAGATTGACAGCAAATTTTGTCTTCTGACTTACCAGAAAATCCATGGGCTTTTCTATTTGCCAGGCAGAACAGGAGGACATTTGAGATCAAAAGGCTGATGGCATGACAATTTCGAAAAAATACACGTATTATAGCTAGATCAGTATTGCTGATCATGACTTAGTGTTCATTATCTTTAGTACTTAGGACTCCTGGTCCTTAATATTTATTTTTTATTTTAAAATTTTTTTGTGGTTCTGGGGATCAAACCCAGGGCTCTGTGCACATGAAAGCAAATGCATGCTGCCACTGAATCACACCTGAGCACCCCATCTTTACTCTTTCAACGCCAATGTAGGGGCTAGGGGTATAGCTCAGTGGCACAGCACCTGCCTGAAAAGTGTGAGATCCTGCGTTTGATTCCCAGTACCCCCTCCAAAATAATGCCCATGGATTCTATGTGTCAACCCTTTTTAAGTGTTTTTATTGGGTTAAGAGGAAGACACTCTAGTGGAAATGGCAACCTTGAAATGCAAACTTGGGTTCTGTTTTTAATTCTCAATCAGTATGACCTTAGACCCCTCATTTCATTTCTTTCAGAATTCCTACCTACAAAATTCCTACCATTCTTTCCTATATATTGCTTATAAAATTGTTAACACAATAAGAATTCATATACTTGAGGAATATGAAATATTAACATGAAGTAATTTTGTTAAGTTCCTGTGCATTTTTAGGTAAGATTTTATATAAGTGGGCTCTATAAACTAGTTCATTTCATACTAGAGTTACTATTATATGAAAATTGTGGTTCTTGGGGCAAGTTTTCAGCTCTTCTAGAGATGAACAATTGCTCTAACTCACCTGCTTCTAACCATTACTCGTGTATGTGGTCTTCATTCAAATTTAAAAAGCCATTTCTCGAGTGCAGATCATTAAAACAGCCTGTCCACCACGTGTCCGTGGAAAGTGACTTTAGTTGGAATGGTGATGAGAGCCACTGGGCTAGGAATTCTGGGGTGAACCTTCGTGGTGAAGGCACTCGGGGCTCATTGTCTGGTGATGGTGATGGTGACTTCAGAGGTGGTCCCAACCCCGGCAGGAAGCTGCCCAGAGCCTTCTGCAGTGCAGAGTAGAAGGCAGCTGTCAGGCCGGTGACCAGAGCGGACTCGGGGGACCCAGGAGAATTAGCAACTCCGGAGAAAGAACCCGACTTTTCCATAGGCTCGGTTGTGCAATATCATGCATTTTACTTCCTTTTTTCTTCTCACTTGCAAGAATGCATTTGCAAACACTCCTGCCGTTATGAATACGTTTGTTTTTCACTTTAAAAGGACTGAAATGGCAAGAGATGTTCAGTTTTCTGATGTCATTGCTTGAAGACACTAGATTTAAATGGGCTGGACAATATCAGAAATCAGAGAAGGATCAGGTAGACAGGTTAAATGCCCTAGATAGTCTGAGTGAATGGAAGTACTGGAAGACTATTTTGAAACATAAGAATAAAGTTATTTCTGAAATACGGATCTTGAAATTTGAAGTCCATAATTGTTAGGGAGTGCTCCAGGCTTCTTGCTAGTCCATGGACCGAAACAGTCCATGAGATAAAGCCCTTGGACTCTTCTAGATTTCTGGTTTATTTTATTAGAATCTTCAACATTTGGTGACTCAAGCCATCATTGCACATGCCCACAGAAACACTAGAAATGCCCACTGTATAATTTTTCCTTGATCAAAATTCCACCCAAATTAAAACCAGTGTGTAGTATATTTTTTCCAACCAAAATTAACTTTACAACTGTGTTGTCCAGATGTACAAAGTCTCTGACAGTTTGTTTATGGGTTGTTCAAAAATACGACTTTGAAAACCAGAGAAGCTCTTGTTCTGGCAGTTGCCAGTGCACTTGGGTAGTTGTTTGCAGAACCTTTACTGGAAATCTAAACATCTGACTAATTCAGAGGATGGCTTTGCTTGGTTCTCTGCCAATCAGCAACCTGCTGAACCTCAGAATTCTTTGCACAGCTTGCTTTTCTATCATGTTCAGTTGAGACACAGCAGTAAATCTGTGGAGAGTGTGTAGCATTTCAAATTTTATACTCTAAAAATGGCATGTCCAATTTGATTAAGTATGGTTCTATGCATAGTTCCCAAAGCCCATGATTTTGTGGCAGTGGTAAGAAAAGTAATATGTATTTTCCCACTAAGTTTTTGCTGTTGATATATTTGTACACTACATCAAAACATTGCAAGTCATTTTGTTATTTTATTTGGTTATATCTGCAATGAAATATAATAAAAATGAATAATCAGGTATGGCTTTGCAATGTATAAAATTCCAGTAAAATTAGACTGGAAGTCAAACCAAGTCTGTATATCTACAAAGAAATTCTAAGCATGCCATTAATTAAAATATTTAATTCATGCAGAAATTTCACTTAAAATGTTTTTTCCATGCTTTGAATCAAAGAGCCATAACTGAATATCATAGACCAGGAGGGTGAAACAGGAATCTATTTTCTCACAGTTCTGGAGAAGAGAGATCCATGATCCAGATGCCGGCAGAGGTAGGTTCTGGTCACAGCACTATTGGTGACCTGTGATTGGCTGTCATATAGTGGAGGCAGGGGTGAGACATGGAGGTGTGAGTGGAGGGGAGCATGAGGGAGAGAGAATGTGGAGTCATTTCTTATAAAGGCACTAATCCCACTGCGAGGGCCCCACTCTTGTGTCTTCTGTTGAACTTCACTTATGTCCCAAATACCTATTGCAGTGAGAGTTATCAGTTCAACATACAAGTTTGGTGGGGACATCATTCAATCCACAGCTGTCTGCTTTGTCACTGCACATGTAAAACAATACTTTGCCACTATGAATGCGTAGATGATTGAGTCTTTCACTGTCTTTTAGTTAGTGATATGAGACTCTTACCTGGAATTGACTTTATTTTCACTTTAATTTGAATGATACAAAGTATATAGCCCCCATCTTGGAGAAAATTAGAGACTGACAAGGTAAGAAAATAGAATATGAATCATTTGTGGGCTCCAGACAGGCAAGGACTAAAATAAACAAAAATATGATGCTTCCACTTCAGAATGTTTGGAGTCATTAATGTAAGCAAAGCCAAACCATTTGGGTGTTTGGGAGCTGAAGCAATCTTCTGAAGACCTAATAAATAAGCTTGACAATAGGCAGATTCTTAGTGTTATGGTGAGTGGGATTTATAATTTGTTAGGCTCCTTCCCAGGGTAGCACAGGATGGGGGAGGGCCTTGGCGTAGCTGTCACTCGGGAAGCAGGGCACCTGCCCAGGGTACAGGGAGGGTCCTAAACTGCAATCTTCAGAAAGCACCCTCCCATGTCTTCAATGCCCTCTTGCAGCTGGGCAGTGGGCACGGAAAGAGCATGTTTCAACTGGCCAGATCGGTCCCATCTGGGCTGGCCAGTCCTTGAATTTTCCTAAAAGCCATTCTGCAGATCAAAGCTGTTGATAGCACCATTTGTACAGTTCTTTGGCTTTCTTCCAGGAAATAGTTAAGGATCCGAGATGGGGGGATATTTCCAAGGCATCCAGATGC